>WUAW01003873.1:8510-19501 GCA_017165845.1 Thaumetopoea pityocampa | reverse complement strand
GCCCAGGAAAAACTTACTTTAACCATATCAACAAGTTGTTCCAAAAAGGCCAAGTTCGTAGCACCCTTAATTGATGGAAGTGTATGAGAAGATGTATGGATGTGGATGAGGCGAGAGAGGTGTGTCAGGATCGTAGTATGTGGCAAACTGTGGTCTCTGCCTACTCTTATGGGATGCCGGCGTGAGCGTATGTATGTATGATATACAAGTTTCTTCTTTATAAAGGAATCTGGTAAATTCCTTTAACCTCTTAGGCACGACGTGCCATTCTAATAGCTTTCGCGGATGTCATCTTCTGAACGACGCGCCACTGCAGTGGCTCACTCTAGCACCTCACCCGCTCACCATTTGAATTTAACAATCGTTATAGCATTGTTCATCACACATTGTAGGTTGTACCATTTACACGTAATTCTTGTTGAACCGTACAGAGAAACAGCCCCGCGCGTCATTCAGCCGCGTTTAAGAGGTTAAAATGCAATGTTGTTTTTATCAACAGGTCCAAACTGGCAATGTGAGCATCTCCAAACCTGAGACGCAACAGTTAAATCTGGAGACCAGACTTTTCCAGCTTGATAGTGCTATACAGATGGAGTTGTGGCAGGTAAATTTATCGCTAGCTTTTCCCCTAAGACTTCTATTGTGTTATTATTAAATAACTGCGTTTAGGCGGCTTAAACATCCTTGCTAATCTCTAACCATTCAAAAAACTAAATTAAAAAAAAATATTGAAATTCTAAACAGGAAGCCTACAAGGCGATCGAAGACATCCACAACCTAATGAACATGTCTAAGAAGACGCCTGTTGCCAAGACCATGGCAAATTACTATGGCAAACTGGCCTTGGTGTTCTGGAAAGCCGGCCATTGTCTTTTCCACGCTGCCGCGTTGCTAAAACTCTTCCAGCTCTCCAGGGAAATGAAGAAGAATATCACTCAGGAGGAGCTACAAAAGTTAGTATATATTTAGTATAAAATTATGTTGTTTAGTATAAATAGTTTCAGTATAAAATAATGCTTATCCAGCATTATTTTATACTGAAACTAATTATACATACTAACCTTCATTCATAATGAATTTATGAATAACTCATAGACTATTTCGTTACCTTAACAAATTGGTAACATTATCATTTTTAGGTTTTGTCATGTTTAATATGTACATGAGTTTAATAATAAAAAAATTGAATATGCGTTTATTTATGAAAATTGAATATGCGAGTTTTTAACACTTTACAATAATGTAAAGTGTTAAAAACTCGGTGATATAACGTACAAAATTTTCTAAACAATATGCATCTGGCACTTACTATCAGTATATAGAAATTGATCATCATTTTTCCAAGATAGAAAAAAGTCCTTCGAAATAAATCCCATATCTAGCTGTTCCATAGCTATGATTTGGTAGGCCTCGAAGGTAAAACATATCGTTGGCTTAGCGCAGCAGGCTGTGAAAAATATTCATTGACAGTGTTTATACTGCCAGCACATAATAGCCACATAATTTCCTCTTTAATTCTATTTTCCTGTCAATATTAATTCTGGCTTCTGTTGTCAGAATTCGTCTTCCTACTCAATCTAATCTACTTTGCTCGATCATCTGTATATTTAGTAGACATCCATTGACTTTCATATATCATAGTTCACTAGATCCAGCCAGTGCTTTTGAAAGCAGCTCTGAGGTCATTCAAAAACAGCAATATATCAGTGCGTCTTTTATGGACATACTTTCTCGGTCGACACTTAACGTGGCTAAACCACCTCAGTCGACCCTTTTAGCGCTTGTCTGCCACATCATGGAGACCAAAACAATTTCATCATATACAGAAGTAACAAGTGCGGTCACTCTGCATAATATCACTTATCAAACTCAGCATCCATAGTATATTTTCAAATACATGTCATAACATGATGTGGCAGACAAGCGCTAAAAGGGTCGACAGGTGGTTTAGCCACGTTAAGTGTCGACCGAGAAAGTATGTCTATAAAAGGCGCACTGATATATTGCTGTTTTTGAATGAATAAAATTTATAGTGTGTACTATGGTACACACACACTATAAATTTTATTTACATACCTAAAATTTAAATTAATAATAAGTAAGTTTTCAAGTATTATAGGAAGATTATAATCTATAATAATCGGATCCCAGAAACTATATGGGCAACACCACATCTCTGCACAATATGAATGAAATATTTTTTAGGTTTGCTGATAAATAA
The DNA here is from genome assembly GCA_017165845.1 of Thaumetopoea pityocampa. NCBI lineage: Eukaryota > Metazoa > Arthropoda > Insecta > Lepidoptera > Notodontidae > Thaumetopoea > Thaumetopoea pityocampa. The sequence goes on along the minus strand of WUAW01003873.1, from coordinate 17,280 downwards.
CTCTCAAATCTTAAAAACAGTTTCGTTTACACATGTAACTTTTTCTTGAAGGATGGCATGTCGAGTGCTAGTAGCAGTGCTCTCAGTGCCTTTGCCCTCACTCCACCCAGAGTTCGACCGTTTTGTTGAGACTGATAAGAGTCCTGTGGAGAAGGCACAGCGTTTGGCGGTCCTACTTGGACTGGCCCAGCCACCGACCAGGGCTAGCTTGTTGAAAGGTAATACAGGATGCATATATACATATTTACAGTTAGTTTAATATAGTCCACTACACGAGTATTTATAAGTTTTAAATTTTTCATGGAAATGGGTTTTTCTGTTTAAGGGGACATTTTAATCTCCACACTTGCTAGGCGACTTAAATGTCTCAGACGTGTTATAATCACAGGATTATGGTGTATCTCTTAGGGGACTCCTGTAAGCAAAAAGAATGAGCTATGTTCACAGCAGCTTTTTTACCCATATTTTGTCTATATCTATTCTATTCCAGTTTCTATTGAAATGGTCAAAACTGGTTCTAATGTAAATGTATACAATGACTATTATTCCACTTAGGTATTTCAAACCGAGTGGTGTTTCTGTGTATCTAATGTTAGTAGAACGTAAAGCTGTATTATTTATATTACAATAGGCATGTAGAGCAAGTTGTAAAGTTTCTAAATTTTTTTTTGTCTAGATGTGGTACGACTGAACGTGGTGGCACTAGCGACGCCTCAGCTGCAGCAGTTATACTCGTGGCTGGAGGTGGAGTTCGACCCGCTGACTCTGTGCAGCAACGTGCAGAGCGTCGTCAAGTCGTTGGAAGAAGAGCCTAGTAAGTGTTCTTGGTTTATCTGTAAATTCAGATATCCAGACTGCTAGAAATAGTTTAATTTAAAATAACATTGAATTTAAAATGTTACCAATGACACGTACCACCGGTGGCTCGCACACGACTGCCTCGTCGGGTGGCGAGTACCACCGGTGGCTCGCATAATTCAATCCACACATAACAACAATAGAGTTAAAAGAATAATGTGAAAAACAGCTACTTTTGCGAAAAAATTTCGTTTTACCCTCTAGATTAGTTTTCGTCCGATAGAGAAGAGTGTAGCCGCCTGTGGGAAAGAAACATGAATTACTCCTCTAGCGTGAACGTGTTAAATATCCTCCGAAATAAATCCCACGTCCAATTATTCCATGGTTGTGATGTGGTAGGCCTCGGAGGTACAGCATATTGTCGGCTTGACGCGACAGACTACGAATAACAAGCGTAGTCTGTGTTATTTAATGCCAGCACAATCCGTTTAACGCACATGACATTAAATTTGATTTTATTGCAGAAGACTTAGAAATTTTATTAACTTTTTTTAGTTCCTGATATCTGTTTTGTGATATTTACTATGATAATTATTTCATAATTAATTATTAATACGCACATGATTTCGAATAGTCAGAGGATTAATAATCACTTCAAATGGCGAAGGAAAACATCCTGAGGAAACCAGCATGCTGAGAAATTTTCTCAGCAGCGTTTGTAGACTGTCAACCCACAGGCCAGCGTGGTTGCCTAGACTGGACACAGGTCTCCTTTCATTGCCCTCTGGGACAGTTAATACATTGGTGATGATGATGGTCTAATGATGAAATGAGTTTCCGCTATTTCGACACTTGATCCTGTCATGACTGGTCTGACTGTCTATGACATATCATAGAATTATTGTAGTTGGGTAGTTTCAATGAACATCCAATTCGGTTTACCCTTTTTTCATAGCCGTTTTTTATGTTTCACATATCAACATAAGTATGTATGTAGTACAATATATTAGCATCAATATATTAGCCCGTTTTAACGGGTGTTTGTTTCCACACTTGGCAGTTGTTAATATTAAATATCTTGGTGAACATTAATTATGTATGGTGACCCCAAAGTGAAAAAATGTTACAGGCAGATCACCAACTAAGTGTATAAATGGCATAATTAAGATCTTAGGCCATCGGTGGGTGTAGATGTTATCATAGCTGCTTGGTGTGATGATCATTAGAAGAAATTTTCTAATTTAATATAGGAGATCATATTTAATAAAAGAGATTGTCTAATCTGTGAGCTGATAGAATGATGATGACGAAACTTTCATCGAATGCTCCATATTGCAGACTCGCCGCTTATCCAGTATACTGTCGCGTTGACCGACGTGGCGCTAGTTCGGCTGATTCGTCAAGTGGCTCAATGCTACGGGTGCATCCAGTTCAGTCGCCTACTCGAGCTGGCTGGAACCGATGATCTCTTTCATCTTGAGAGATTGCTTGTCGACTGTGTGAGACATAATGACATGCAGATACGGGTTGATCATGCCAACAAGTGAGTATTGATAACAGTTGACCAATCAACCTTTTTAGATGTAACTTCTGATTATACTCTGTCAAGGTTTCACGATTATAATGTGATCTTGTCGAATGTAACAAAATATTTCGTGATCCCTAACCATAAATTAGATTGGTTGCATGCGAAAACTTTCCGTAATAAACTTGTTTATGGGCTGTAATCAAATTTCTCGAGTGTGTTGGTGATCAACTACGTGGTTGATTGGTTGCTTGTTCCTCACAGGACACCATAAAAACACACCATAGAGTTCTGATTTCTGACTATGTAAATAATATATTTTTGGATTTGTATATGCACAGTTAACAATAATCTCTCTTTGATTTTAGTCCAAGGTATCGGTAGCACCACATCTCTAGGGTATCTTATCATCATCTCTATTATATCTTTCACTCAATTTATTGTAAGTTTTGATGGCAACTCGAGTGAAGCATCACATGAAAGTTTTATTTTAACGTTTTTATTAGTTTATTGTGTTGTTTATTTATTGTTTATATATAAATTTGGTGTTGTTATGTGTATTAATCGTCAATAATCGTTAACAATATTGAAACACTGGATTAAAACTGTGACTAACATAACCATATTTTTTCAAGGCGATAGACCTGTAGAAATTGCCTGGTCAAAGTGGTTTCGTCGGGTTGACACCAAAACTCCCAAGAAGCAATAAAATGTGACACTGATATTTTATTGCTAAATTGACAAAAGTATATATTAATATGATGACTTGACTTAAAGGTCTCAAATACCAGGCCATAAAATATAATAAAGAGAAACCAATTTATTATTTAATGTATCGGTTATTCAACTTATTTACTGTATCCGTGTATGTTAGGTGCGTGCACTTTGGCGTGGACGCTGGGGGCGGTGAGTGGTGTTCGACCGCGGACGAGGCCTGTGGCGGCGCTATTCTTCAGGCCACACCTTCTGAACAGGTGCAAACATTGTTCACTCTATAGTATTAGCCTGACTTAAACATCTGTAAACTTGGCTTAAAGGTCTCGTTACCAAGCCATTAAATATTACAAAAAGAAATTTAAACGTCTCTCACTTAATTGTCTGTGTTTATTGCAAAGTATGTGGCTGTGACGCTGGTTCCGATGACCGACTGCTGTCTGACGTCCTCCCCGTAATCTCCCACAGTCCTGCTATGACCAGTGTTATTGAGACACCAAATACGTAGCAAGGACCGGGCGAACGAGCTCCATATTACACCATATAATATGAGAGGCAGCCTGAGAATGTGAGATAGAGAACATGCAAGCTCTGAGCTGCTGTGCTTGGTAAACGGACCAAAAATATAACCAGCCCTCCCTGATACCGTATGTGAGGCGTATGAGCACATGGCAGGACGCCGAGTGGTTTTAGAGGGCGCGGACCGCCTGGTTGCGAAGTGATGCGATTGTAAGGAAAGTATATTGAGTAGGGAATATGAAATTTGGGAAAAGGACTATAGGATATAAGATACTACTATCTCGGAAGGAGTAGGGAAAGACAGTAGTAGCTCGGGAGGTTGGGGTTGCTTACTCGTATCTTTAAGTCTATTTGCTGGACAAGTTAAAAGACTAGTACTCTCTGGCCAGATTCTTAACTTCCTACAGATCATTTACTCTTCATCCTTGTCTCTGTTCAGGTTCGCGAGCAGTTGGTGCGCGCGGCGGAGGTGCTCTCGCGCGCGTGTGCCGCTTTATTCCCGGTGCGTCGGCGTGCCGAACGCGAACGTGCACGCGCCACTATGGTGCAGCATTACCATGAACACAAGCACGCCGAGCACCACCGCGTGCTGCAGCGCCACAAAATTATCGAGGAGCGCAAGGAGTACATTGAACGCCTCAACACCGTGCGCGAGGAAGAGGAACTCAGGTATCTGCGCATTTGTTCAGTTCCTACTATGTAATAGGTTCATTCATCCTAGCACTGTTCCGACCTAAGTCACAAATGCTGTCATGGCAGGAGTTCAGATAACGTACTGCCGTCTAACGTCATACAAGTAAGACATCACACAACTACTACTACTATTACTAGTATCGTTAAAACACTAGGCAGGACCCACTATATTAAGTAACTTTTAAAACATGGCCAAACTTTAAAAACCTTAGCGTGCTCAACTGGTGTACGAATTTCGGACCATCCGATTTCCAGGCGAGGTCATATCCACTATGCACTATAACTTGCCATGTGCTAATCTAAAAGTATATTTGCCTAAATGTTAATATACATATGTATATTCCGAACTTATTTGATTGTAATAGTATGTATCTGATATGTGTAGTGAGATGTGATCTTTTGTTTGTTTAAGACGCCAGGAGGAGGTGTGTCGCGCGGCGGCGGCAGCGGAAGCGCGACGGCTCGAGGCGGAGCGCGAAGAGCGCGAGCGACGCCGCTACGAATCGGAGCTAGCCGCCATGCGCGAGCGGCACATGCGCGAGCGCGTCGCGCACATGTCGCAGACCGCGCATGGACAGAAGATGCTGCAGAAACTCGATGAAGAGGTACACACCTCACACTAGTTTTAGTTATTTAAACTTCTTTCACTGTGTCTTAAGGCAGACTTAATGCCTGACGCATTCTCTACCAGTCTATCTTCGGATAGTGCAGAGATAATAAAGTAGGTGAAAGAAAATGATAAGTATATACATACTAAATCATGAGAATAAAATGTATATTCTATAATACATACAGTATGTAGATATATAAGGATATCTATATAATATACTGTTGGTTTATAAATAAATACAGCAGTTTATAGCAGTGATTACGTTTTAATTAGTTATTTTAACACAGAACAATATAAATGTAAATGATACGACCATTACTGGTAAAACGACTCAACGGCACAGATACCGTATATCGATAGGCATAGCTCACGGGCATTGTTCTCTCTAACATACGTGTATACTAATACATAATATAGTAAAACATAAAATAATACTGCTGTGATATGTTTATACCTACGAAATTTAATATGAACTTGCTATATTATAGCATAAGCTAGTGTAAATAAACTGCCACATAAAATTAATTGTAATTCAGGTCATAACAAAAAAAAAATACTATTCTTACAGATCTGTCAGTTGATTTAATCCAATTCATTGTACAGGAGCTTAAAAAGATGGATGCCGAAGCTATCGCTCAACGCGAGGCTGAAGAACTTATGAAAGAGCGGCGCGAACTGCAGGCGAGACTCAAGTCACAAGAGAAAAAAGTAATACATTAAAAAATTATTCATTTATTACAATAATGAGTATGGAATAAAAAGGATTCTGAAATATTAACATTCGGGCCAACAAGTTAATGTTTTAATGTGTGGATGCCGTAGAGTAAGTTCAATACATTTTGTGAGCGAGAGGTGCATAGAAGTGATACCATTTATTATTTTATTTTTATCTGCATATTTCCAACTTTGACTGCATTTTGAATAGTTTGAAATAACACATGTTTAGTTGTTTTTTTGATTAATTTCATTTAGGACATAAGATTCCAACTATTACTATGTACTGTAACTTATTATCAGTATAAATTTAAAGATCGTAATAGATAATACAAATCGATTTGGTTCTAAGGTTGACTATTTTGAACGTGCCAAACGTCTGGAAGAAATCCCACTTCTCCAGAAAAGCTTGGAGGAGAAGCAAGTGCAGGACAAGGCTTTCTGGGAACAACAAGAAAAGGAGCGTATACAGCAACTTGTTGGTAAGATATGGGATAGCAATAGTGTTACTATTATTAGAACGAACCTAATACCTGAGACATTCTCTACCGGTCAACTTTTACGTAATGCCGAGATAATAAAGTATGTAATTTAGGGTAGTGTAAATNGTATACAGCAACTTGTTGGTAAGATATGGGATAGCAATAGTGTTACTATTATTAGAACGAACCTAATACCTAAGACATTCTCTACCGGTCAACTTTTACGTAATGCCGAGATAATAAAGTATGTAATTTAGGGTAGTGTAAAATTTTTTTTTTTTCTTACTCTTTCAAATGTTTGTATGTGACGAAAAACAAATTGTCGTCAATATTGAGGTCTGTAGCTCAACTCTAAGGGGTCGCAAAAATTTTTTTAAAGCTTTTTTTCCATGAATAACATATCCTGAAAGCTGACCTTTTAAGCTTTCCAAAAACCTGTGGCAAAGTACAATTATCTTTACTAGAAGAGACTAGTAAAATCCAATGGAAAATTACTAACTACTTCGCTATGAAATCATTACTTATAATTATATTATTTTTTTTTACTATGCTATAGGGTTTTGGAAAGCTCTGTAATTTCAACTTAACCAAAAAACTTTTTTTCGTGTTAAATAATTGGGAATCTAAATTTTTTTTTCTTAATCACCCTAATGTGTATTATTAATGTAATCAGCAATTCATGAAAAACATAAAATATAATAAATAACCCAAAATGATAAATAAATATAAATATTTAAATAACTATATTTGTAAAGAGTGTAGTGTTGACACAACACATGTTGGAGAATTGTCCTACTTGGGCAGAAGTACTTGGCGACCTAATGGCAAAAATGGCCACAGACATCTCCTTCCTATCAGATACAAACATGAGATTGACCCACAAAACAGTCTGCTCTTATTGTGGATGATGTGGCTTTCAAGGGGGTTTATTAGTGCTATTCACATATAATCGCAATGCGTAAACAGATATGGAATATTTTCTTGGGTTTGTATGGAACTGTGTGTTCACATTGAAATTTTTTTTGATCTTGTGTAGTCGGTTTCCATCCATCTGTCAGATAGATCATTGATCATAGTGTCACTGGGACATTGGGCAAAATGCTTGCGGTACAAGAACCCATGGAACAGCTGTGCTAATATGTTGGTTGATAATAAACAAACATGTACAGAGGCACGCGCTCGTGACGTCACCACGTCCAACCGCCTGTCCCGCATGGTCGCGCACCGCGATCAGTTCATGACTAAGCTCCGCAGCGAGCGAGGCGCTGCGCACACGCAACGTCTCGCAGCGTTCCGCGACAAACTCGCCGCAGAGAGGGAAAAGCGCCTCGCCGAGAGACGCCAGCAGCGCATCGAAAAACGACGCCAAGAGGTAGGTACTTTTCCCATAAATTAATGAGAAGATACCATAAGATGAATGCTCACATTCATATTTTTTCATGCTAAGGCGTGACTTCAGGAGATAAAATATGATGTATTTACAAGTACATATTATTTATATCTTTTATCAAGTAAAGTACATTTGAATGGTAAGAACAGGTCACAATGTTTTAAAAATTTCATTCAACTAAATTGATGATGGAAAATGAATTCTTTTTATTTTGATACCCTTTTAATTTCTCTTCTTGGATGCTCTCTCTATCTCTCTCTTCTAGCTTCTCGCATGTGTCGATGTGGGCCACCACAAAGTTTTGGCCAGTTGGAGTCTGACATGCCCCACAGGGGCCCCCATGATTTGCGGTGGCCCTATGACTGACCTCCACGACATTAAAAAAGCGTTACCATACTACCGGCCGGTAAAATCACTATCAAGTTTATTTTTCGTAGATACTGCGAGAATCGCCTTAGTAACACATTAGGGTAATAGGCAACTGTATTGTCCAGTGAAACAACAAGCATACAGTGATTTCTAGGATGACTGCCATGCTTGAATATTATGGCAAATTCTTCCACAGGAGGCTTAAGTTAACAGTGAACTTCAATATATCGATGATGATGAAGTACTCTTCAAGTTCGTGCTAATGTATATTGAATTACGTTGTTTATCTAGTGGCTGGCGGAGAAACGTCGCGCTGAAGAGCGAGCCGCAGAAGAAGCGAAACGTCTTAAAGAGGAAGAAGAGAAAAGAGAACGGGAGGAGCGCGAGCGAAAGCAACAGGAGGAGCTAGCTGCGCTGCGCGAGCGCAAGGAGCGGGAGGAGAGGTTGGTTATTCGCGATCATTGACAAATAATAATATTAGAGTTAAGTTTTGCCACCGCTTCACGTGATTTTCGAAATACTAAACCCTTAGTTCCCAAAGTGGACCAGTTGGACCCCAGGGGTCCACGGGAGACTCGACGGGGGTCTACGTTGACGTACGCAAATTTCCACAGTTAGATCTAATCTTCACATTTTTGTCGATATTTGGGAATATGGTAGAAATGTAGCTGCAGGGGGTCTATCGGAACCAGCTAAATTTTGAAAGTGGTCTATGAGAAAAAAACGTCTGGGAACCTCTATACTAAACAGACGACGTCGAAACTGGATGTAAAAAAATTGTTTACCTATGTAACTATGTGGCTTTTTTAGAGATTGGCTTAGATGATGACTACTGATTATCATACAATGTACACAATTAAGTCAATACTGATAATAACGGTGACTATTCCATCATAACAAGCTGTTGATTTTCAAACGAAAAGCAATTCTTCACAGAACCAGACATACATATGTTC
>WUAW01003842.1:17936-39636 GCA_017165845.1 Thaumetopoea pityocampa | reverse complement strand
TAATATCTATGTTATACAGCTAAACTGAATAAGAAATCTTTAACTAGTTAATTAAATAAAACATCAAAACCGTTCCGTAATTTTAGAGTAATTTTGACGCTTTATTTACACGTTTTGTATTAACAAAACGAGTGTGATCTTTTAAGCGGTAATGCTTCGCTATCGAAATTTACATGAAAGAAAAAAAATATCTCTCAAAATTGAAGCGTAACTCTGTTAATTGTCTATTTGCTATGGCTTTATTAGCTAAGTAAATATCTACATAAATACAGACAGTTAAAACATTTAATCAATCTAAATGGTGGTAAATAGCAACTGGTATATATGTATATAAATGATTGTTCTTCGGGTGGTGGCAGATTTTTCAACACAATCGTGGTAATTCTACGGTAACAGAACTTAACTAAACTTAAACTTTAGTCTCTCCTTACCTTTTTCTAATTTCAAATGCCAAAACGAGATAGCTACAATTTTGGTACTGTCAGTTTCGTTTAGACACATCAAAATTAAAAGATTCAGACGCGATCTCGGAACACACGGTCTAAAGATACACAAAAACGCAACATTTTTTTGAACCGTTTGACAAAAATGTAGGTTGGTACTTGCTATAAATATTTGCTATCTCGTTTTGGCGTTTGACATTAGAAAAAGACAGAGAGAGACTAAATTTAGTTAAGTTCTGTTACAGCAAAGTTAGCACCAATACTGCTTCTTCAAAAGATGCTATAAATATTTACTATCTCGTTTTGGCGTTTGACATTAGAAAAAGACAGAGAAAGACTAAATTTAGTTAAGTTCTGTTACAGCAAAGTTAGCCCCAATACTGCTTCTTCGAAAGATGCTATAAGTATTTGCTATCTCGTTTTGGCGTTTGATAATAGAAAAAGATAGAGAGAGACTAAATTTAGTTAAGTTCTGTTACCGAAAAGTTAGCACCAATACTGCTTCTCCGAAAGATGTTCCCTGCACCAATTCTGCTAGATCCACTTACTATAATGTAATTTCACTATGGATTACACACTTGAACTTATTGAATAGTCAGTCTGTATTGTTTACTAGTTATCTAAAAATAAGATATAAAGTCAAAATTCTTCCACCGTCGAACCATATCGGTAAACTTAATCGATCGCTCTTGACACTATTCCGTTGCTGTGGAAAAACTCTTGACGGAGCGTCATATTTATTTTTGCTTCTGGAAACCTTTTTGTATGACAAAAAAGGAGGAAAATGGAGGCAAATACGGATTTTACTATTTAGTGTATATTTTTTATCGGCCAGTTTTCACGGTATGGAGTTACGGCATTAAGCCAGCGCCACACAGCGGCATAAAACGGAAAGTAATAAATTCTGGATATTTTCACACACATTGATCTAGTCCCAAACTAGGATCCTGGATCTTGGGTACTAGACAACGATACACACGCTTATATATATATAAATATACAATTGGATAAATACGCCCGTGACTCGGATATAAACATTTTTTTCATCACACAAATTGGTATCTACCAGGATTCGAACTCGGGACTCATCGACACAGGAAACAAGGTCACTACCACTGTACTAATCAGTCGTCAATGTAAATAACATATTAACTAACTAATAATGAATAAGTAAACACTTTTCTGCGTTATAGTACTTTTGTTTTGTAATTTTTCTTAATTACTAAGATAATAATAAAATCGATGTCAAAATTATGTATTGATTGATATATTATGATAAATGATGTATTGTTGTTTCAGTTAAATTGGTTATTCGACGTTGTATTAATTAGAGTGAGTGTATAATTAGCCAAGAATTAAAGAGGTACTTCTATAAATATACAAACTGGATTTATAACATCATCATCATCATCCCCAGTCTATATTCGTTCCCACTACAGGGGCACGGACCTCCCCTGATCAGGAGGGAGATTAGACCTTAGTCAACTACGTTGACCTAGTGTGGGTTGGTAGACTTTACACACCCATGCATACCTGCATGCCCATGCAGGTTTCCTCACGAAGTTTTCTTTCTTCGTTAATTACATCGGTGTCTACAATGTAGACCGTACATGAATTAGAAATAACACATTGGTACAGGACCGGGATTGAACCTGCGACCCTTCGATCGTAAACCGTATCTGCCAACACTACACCACCAATATACAATAATTCAACTTAACTTACATCTACTCAACTATAATTCGAGAAAATCTTCTTGGACTCGGCGATATTACGTGACAAACCTGCGCAGTAACTTGATTTTAAAGTCAATTAATGGTACAGGTCTCAAGCTGATTTCGCTGTTTGTGCCCATACAAGGATACTCCACCGGTCGCGTTACGGTTTTCTTCTTCTATTTTCATAGTGGTAATCGGCTGCGAAATCGCGCCATTTCTGCCAGTGTCGAGTGTATATATTTTTGACATCCTGTAATATTTTTCGAGTTAACAATAAAATATAGGTGTCTCATATTTTATTGCTTCTTGCAAGTTATAAAGTCAGTCCGATGAATACCACCTTGACTAGACAAAATCCCGCAGGCCTATTGCCTTGAAACATGCGGTCATTTTTCATCGATGGTCACACTTTTATTCCAATTATTGTTTATTGATAAACAAAATAACACCAAATTTACATATTAAACGTCACAATAAACTGATATAAAACACTACAACAAATTCATAGGTGATGCGTAAGTCGGGTTGCCGCCAAAACTCCCGCTTTAAGGTTTTAAAGTACTTAGAGTAATGTTATCTTTTACCGCAAATGAAGTCACACTAAAAGCGAGTTCCAAGTCGGTGGGTACTTAAAACTGTGTAAGTTGGGCCATCGCGCGCGTTTTAGGGCCGACTTCGTATCAACCGCACGCCGACGTGCCGCGACCTCAATGTCAAGGTGCGACCTTCAGCGCGGACGGGAACATTCCACTTGGACTTTATTAGATCACCGGCGTCTTACCGCTTTTACATCACGACATTGTGGATAGAGCGCGATAGCATACGCCATCTTATATTTTGTTTTTTTTTTTTTATTTATTTATTTATCTATTCATCACCATTATCAGCGTGTGGCAGTCCACTGCTGGACGCAGCCCTCTCCCAAGGCGCGTCACTTGGCCCGATCCTCGGCTGCACGCATCCAGTAGCTGCCAGCCACTTTCCGCAGATCATCGCTTCATCTAGCCGGGGGAGAAGGGGGAGACGCCCCACACTACGTTTCCAGTCTCCACTGCAGTGTGACTAGCCCACTGCCACTTCAGCCTGCTTATTTGAGCGGCTACGTCGTTAACCTTAATTCTCTATCGGATAGCCTCATCTCGGATTGTATCCAACAGAGAGACTCCGAGTATTGCCCTCTCTATATCTCGTTGAACAACTTTGAATTTGTGGACTGGTCGCATCGTCGGATTCCACGCTTCGATGCCGTACGTCATGACGGGCCAAACGCACTGCTGAAAGAATTCTGTCTTTAGACATTGCGGTGTGGACAACGAGAAATCGTGACATATTTGCTTATTATACAACCAAAGTAAGTTGTCACATTCAGTCTGCAGAACCTACCGATGCCACCTGTACCTAATGTATTTATCGTTTTGAACACTTTTCGAAAGGGAATCTTTAAACTTGCTCTCCTTGGCGCTTCAGTATCTTGAGGTACTCACGATGATGTGAGTTGTGTTGATCCTCAACAGATGGTGCAGCTCTTTAATTATGACATTGAAATAGAAGTCTGAATCACGCGCATGAAGTTTGATAGAGACAGCGTATATTCAACGTCCTGACATCAACCGTCGGGGCGATGGCAGACTCCGCCAGACATAAAACCCGCCTGGTTGAAAAAACTCCCCTTTTCCGATACTGCCACTCATGCCACACTTCGACGAACAGCTGGAGACATCCCGACGTTATCGTCGTCTTCATCAAATTCATCGCTGGTCATCACTCCGCTAATTGAATTACACAACATATCGCTCAAGGCACTCCCCCCATTGGGTTAATGACCCCAATAACCCCCGTGTTAGCCGTTATCGCAGAGACCCTGACGTCGACTCTATTTACCCTATTCACTCGCCCAAACTCTATAATTAATAAATAAAGCAACACACGACTGCATTTAAATTCGTTCGCCCAATAAAGCCCGTTATTTATTTCTCTAACTTGTAATCATTCACTCATCTGCCTAACACTGAACACCCACGTGGTGCCGTCACAGATTAACGTTTTTCCATTTCACTTAGCGCTGCACCGCGCAGTATAACAAGTGATTTAATGGTCTTTTGTACAGATTTGGTTGTGAGAGGCCACGTAGGCGCGTCCGGTGACGTTCTCAAACAAAGAATATTCTCGAACGTTGTAAAAACTCAATGGTATTATGAAAAGTCTATGAAAATGTTTGTCTATCAATTCACTGTTGGCATATCTCCATCATATTATTTGATTTTGCCATTTTAATCTATGTAGAGACATTTTTTTTACAACACATAATAATACAGGTTGACTGATAGAATGATTTAAGTAGTTTAGGCATTAAATCCACCATTAAACATTGTGTATGAAGTTTATAAATAAATCTATACTACTGTAAAATTGTAAGATTATTATTATTATTGTCTGTACATTAAAGATATTTTAATAAATCACAATTAAGACAGAGTCTACAAAGCAATAGACAATGTTAAATGGAAACAATAATACTTTAAAAAAATAAATAGTTTGATGATATATTTGGAAAAGTGTATTCCGTTCCCACCAGCCGTATAAATAATGTGACTATAAATATTTTAACGCGTTGCTGTGCGAAGTATCAGATCAGATACAATACAGCCATAAATCTTATGATCGTGAATAAATTTTAGCGAACATTTATTGGATTTATTCCTACAGGAATATCCCAAATAATGTCAACAGATATATTCATAATCATGATCATATCAGCACATAGACGTTCACTGCTGGACATAGGCCACCTCCAGTGATCGCTATGAGCCACCTGCATCCACCGATTGCCCGAGACCATCACTAGGTCAGCGGTCCACTTAGTCAGAGGCCGATCCGCACTAAGGTTGGGGACCACCGCTTCAGCAATTTAGGACCCTAAAGCCAATCGGCCCACGTACTCTCACTTCAGCTTTGCAATCCTTTGAGTCACGACGGAGACTGTAGTTCTTCTGCGGAATATCGCGTCACGGATTCTATCTCGCAGAGAAATTCCGAGTGTAGTGGTCACCCAGCGAGTAATGGAAAGACCGTTGCTCGCTGGGTGACCTTGAGTTTTCTTCTGTGAAATATCAGATATATAATACAGCTATTAATCTTATGACTATATTTTTTCTTTTTATATAAGCATTTATTGAGTACAGCTAATAATATCAGATATATTAAAGAAGCATTAATATCTGTCGTTCAAACCTGAAGTAAGGTTCATGATCCGTTATCACTGTACATATCCACTCTTATGTCTCCACTAATAATAATCTCACATAGCGGCTATAAGTTCCCTGGTTGAGACCAATCTACAAAGCCTTGAGCGCAGGCGCAGGGTAGCCGGCCTCTCAGTGTTCAACAGGATATATTTTGGAGAGTGTGCGCAGGAATTACACAATTTAATTATTTCATCCCTCTTTTGCCATCGGACTACTGGGCGCACGGTGGATAACCCCTACCTCTTAGACATCCTTGCCACCCATACGAAGAAATTTGCTTCTGTGCTCATAATGCGTGCAGCCAAAGATTGGTATAGTCTTCCTGCGTCAGTATTTCCGTCCGATTATAACGTAGGTACCTTTCAGACAAGGGTAAATAGGTTTTATTAAGGTAATACAATCTACCACCCTAGGTTATACATCAGGTCAATTTACCATCAGGTGGGATTGTAGTCAAGTACTAGCTTAAATATGAAAAAAATATTTCGCTTTCACTGATTGCGAGTAACCTACCTGGTCATCATTTGCCTAGTTAAGGTCTCTCATCACGCTTTCTGATTTGAAGTCATCATTCTAAATAAGTTAAGGAGTCTGCCACTTCAGCTTTGCAATCCCTTTATCTGTGTTTGTAACTCTAAGATTACTCATGATTGCTCAATTGCTTTGTCCAATTAAACAATTGTTGGTAGAATTTGAACGTTCAGCGATTATAATGTACTTTAAATAACTGCTCCCTGGGGATCACGGTCGTGATATTTATGTCACTATTTAGGTATATTAAAATTATTATCGCACACGCCATCAAGTGCCAAAACATACATTTTAAAACTTATATATCTTATATCACGGGGCATTTCTGTTCAGTATTGCAGGATATTTACGCTATTGAATAAAAACCGCTTTTACAATTCTATTACAATTTATGTGCAATGAACTAAAATTTAAAAAAAAAGAGTAGAATTTCGTCCGTCAGAAGTATACAACATACCTACTTCTGACGTACAAAAATATAACACCAAGTAACATCATGTTCACAATTCAGTTACTAACCAAACTATGGGCTTTTGTTAGTGCTGTAATTATTGGTCAAGGCTAGCCGTTCATAGGTCCGCCCGTACTGTGGGCGTGTGGTCGAGCAATCCCGGAGCGGCCGGGCACAAGGGTACCCAGAGAAGGACGTGTGGTTTTTTAATAGTAGCAAGCCCCACAGAACCGCTGTGTCGTACCCACAGCACAGCGGCGTGCGTTCAGGCATTTTCCGCGCGTAAAAAAAGGGCTAGCCTTTCATAATCTATATATTATATACTATTATAAAATTTTTAAATGTCAAATTTTATAAATAAAAGATATTTAAAAAATATAAGATATTTAAAAAACTACTACTTAAAAACTACTTGACTAATTAAGGGCTTCTAAAACCAAATCCATCAATTGTGTTTGTTTATTTATTTGCTCGAGCTTAACATAAAAACCAGCGTATAGATTTTGGTCAAACTATAACAATCTTAAAGATACTAAGTCGATTAAATACATCGGTATATTTTATCAAAATTGGTCTAGTAGATTTGAAGCTCGACCCCTGTTTTAGTAGCCACCGTTAAGGTACGAGAGCTCAAGCAAAAGTGGTTCAGACACTATAAATTTATGATTGTTTTGGAATTTCCCATGTAGTGGAAAACCGACATTCACGCGGGCGCAGCCACGAGCAAAAGCTATTTTCTTATATAATAACAACTACAAGGGACGTCCTTCGTGCCCGAGCCATCTTAGAATATACAAAACGATGTTGGTCCACTGTTCCTAAGAAATGACGTCACCTATTTATGTACGTATAAACTTTTTATGTTAACATCATAAGTTGGAAACAAACTTGAATTCTTTATTGCGAACACTTAAATAGAATTCAATTTTACACAGCATTTTATATAAATATATAAAAGTACATTATTGGTAAAAGTACATTGTAATTTTATATATAATAATAGTATTATTTTTATTTTGTATAATTATGTTATTTCAAATAAACACGCACAGTACAATTGCACTGCCAACTTGTCCATTCAAAGTTTATCTGGAAGAGATCGCGTGTTGTGATACAACCGCCCAATGTACGCTTCATTTATGGTTCAATATGTTCGTAATATTTTTTTTGAATTTGTGTACAATAAAGTGTTACTCTATTCTGTTCGAATCTACATTCGCGGACACAAATTGTCAACTGCGACAATCAGGCCATAACCCTTCGAGCGTGACGCTCACGGTAACCGTCTATTCATTTAACTGTACCCACAACTGTATGGAACCAAATTTAAATTGGCATAGTGGTGCTAATTCTGTTGTAATAGAACTTAACTAAATTTAATCTCTTCCTCTCTATCTATCTCTCTCTCTCTCTATCTTTTTCTAATCTTAAACGCCAAAAGGAGATAGCTACAATTATGGTGCTGTTAGTTTCGTTTAGACACGTCAAAATTAAAAGATTTAGACGCGATCTCGGAACATACCGACTCAAGATATGCAAAAACACAACATTTTTTGTACCTTTTAACAGAAGTGTAGGTTGGTACTCGCTAAAAATATTTGCTATCTCGTTTTGGTGTTTGGCGTTAGAAAAAGATAGACACGGTCTAAATTTACTTAAGTTCTGTTACAACAGAATTACCACCAATAGTAACAATTAACAATCAATCCAATAGTAACCAATATCCAATAGTAACATTTTTTTAATACTTTGGCGTATTCACATAGACGTATTTCTACTGGCTGTATCCCCTAGTTCCACCCACTTGTAATTTTCGAACGAGTTACCAGTTTTTATTAGAAAAAAGCATCAAAATCTGTGTAAAGTTCGACTCGTAAAAATGCCCCAGGCATTAGCATATACCTTTACCACCCATATACCTTTAGCGTGAGTTTTATCTTGCTCTATGGCGCTCACATAATAATAGAGCCACTTCATCTCTTCTTCTCTTCATCTCTTCTCTTCTAAGAGAACCATTTAAATGATGGGCAATAGCGTTATCCTGTTATTTAGTTTAAATCTCCTGCTACTTCCAAGACACCTGTCAAGCGTGAACAATGGATGATGATGATGGATGATGATGATGTCCAGCAATGGACCACGGGCTGATGGTGATAATGGTGTAAGTTTTATTAATAAAATAGTTACAAATAGACTAAATATTTTCTAAACAATTAAAATGTCATTAGAATCAATCAAATCATTTGACGTGACTGAATTACAAAAATCTATAATGTTCTTTCGCATTTATAATAAAAATGGGAGAATATTTCTTTGTAAAATCAACATCGCTCTTATGTTTTTTAATATGCTAATTAAAACCACGGGAACTGACAATCAACAAATGTTGACAGTAAGCCGCCATATTAAATATTTACTATACAACCGTTCTGTGTGCAATATAGTACTTACTCTATGGCCCGTTAAGTTACGCAACTGTTGGTACGAAGCACGGACAGACAGGCGGGCCGTTACTCAGGCAACGCGGCGGTCGCTCAACTGGACGCGTGCAGCGCTTTATAAATATAATAAAAAATAAATAAACCACCTGTGCACGCGACAGTATTGCGCTTGACAGCTGCGCTACATAATATTGTTTTTTTTTTCTTTTATTTATCATCTGTGTTCATTTTATCTACAGTGTTTTCAGTGACGTTCAGCAATATTACAGAGTATTTTTTTAAAATGTTTGTGTGCGATTCTTTTTTTAAAATCCGTTCGTCGATTGGTGCGTTCGATGCGGTGTTTTGTGGTTCTGCGATTGCAGTGTTGTGTTTAGTATAAATACACGAGGCCATTCATAAAGAGATGTGTCAATGGATTTACGCGATGCGCGCGCTCGGTATCGCTCATTCAAGCATGCGATTTGTTAGGTAAGTGCTTGCGTTTGTTTTTTTTTTCAGCGATGACGTATCACCTGTTACTGAGTTGTTATACGGAAGCGTTTTAGAATCCTATTGCTAATGGTTTGTGCTAACAACAAAACGTTCTTGAATTAGTCACATATGTATGACGTTATTGAAGAATGATTTTGAATTATATGTGATTGACAGAAACAGACATAGAAATGATTATCTACATATTGAGACACACTTTTCATTTATTATTGATTAGTTTTTGCGCGCGGCTTTGCCCATGTAAATGTCGGTTTTCTGCTACATGAGAAATCCCGAAACAAACATAGATTTATATAAAAAACCTAAGAACCAGTTTTATTTGAGCTCTCGTACCTTAACAGTGGCTACTAAAACAGGTATCAAGCTGTATCTTCAATTCTACTGAACTGATTTTGATGAAATATACCGCATGATTTCAATCGGAATATTACCTTTAAGACTGTAATCATTTAACCAAAATCTATCTGCTGGTTTTTGCGTGAAGCACGAACAAACAAACAAACATCGACGAATTTGGTTTCAGAATCCCTTAATTAGTCGATCTGAGATGTTCGTTTTTAAATATCTTTGATTTTTGAAAATTTGACACTTAACAATTTTATAATAGTATAGATAATTGTGATTATTTTAACTTATTGTAGTATATTTAATACAACCACGGAATATCGTCTTCAATGTTCTTGTTTCAATGTTGTTTGTTTGTTTGTTTCTTGGGTATCTTCCAATTATATCATCCCCAGATTATATTCGTCCCCACTACAGGTGCACGAACCTCCCCCCATCGGGGGGGATTAGATCGTAGTCTACCACGCTGGCCTAGTGCGCTAGCCTAGTACTGGCCTAGTGCAATGGTTTAACAAACCTTCGAGTATTACTGGTGATAAAATATACGGAGAAAATACAGATTTTAGTTTGTTTTACTACACATATATGTATATCTTATTTTATATATCATCCAATAATGGCGGCTCTCCAGCCAAACTACTTGAGGAATAGACCAGGTTAATATAAAGCGCCATGATCCTGCAATTCAATGCATATCTACTGTGAGTTTCAGGGTCTGTGAAGCATGTAAAATATGCTAAATCCCTCCCATAATGTATGCTTCATCATCCCCAGTCCATATCGTCCCCACTACTGTATACTTATGTCCAGTAATATATGTACTTCAATAGCCTGATAATAACCATTATCATCATTAGTCATTTTATGATATCATCATTGAGCTAATTTTATATAGCTAAATAATTATAATTTTATACATAGCCTCATAGTGCATTGGTGGTGTAGTGATTTTAGTTAGATACGTCTTACGATCGAAGGGTCGTGGGTTCGATCCCGGTCTCGTACCACTGAGTTATTATTTGTGTAATTCATGTGCGGTCTACATTGTAAACACCAATGTACTTAGCGGAGAAGTAAAACTTCGTGAGGAATCCTGCACGCTCACATGGGTGTGTGAAGTCCACCAACACGCACTAGGCCAGCGCGGTAGACTACGGCGTAATCTTCCTCCTGATCAGGGGAGTTCTGTGCCTCTGCGGTGGGGACGATGGAAAAAAAATGAATGAATGAATGACAAAGGAATGAATGGACTGGGGATGATACAGCCAAATATATATATATATATATATATATATATATATATATATATATATATAGCTTAATAATTACAAGAACACACAACACACTTCGTGAGACCCTTTACAACAATGAGAAGCACGGAGAAAGCGGTAATTAGTCGCAACTAGTTACATAAACTTAAGCCGACAGCGCTTAACTGTAATTACAATAGATTTAATTTGACAGTCGAAACTGGTTATACGATCTACAATGTCAAATTGGAATCCGACTTGTGGACGTTAGACATATTTTACTGTTAAAATTATTATGAAACAATAGTAATTAGCAACAATAGGCGACTGGTAGAAGGCCATCGAAAATTATAGTGCAAAATTTCGGAAGCTTAGAATATCGACTGAAAACCTGCTTTTAATAGACAGCTGAAGACTGAAATAGCACAATGGGACATTTTTATGGGAGAGAGAGAACAATTTTCCTCAATTGCCCTCAATCATCTGATGGTTTTGAGTCCATCTATAATTCATACGTTGCTAGCCTTTAAGCTTATGAGCTTATTCACCATAAAACTAAGCTAACCCCCCCTATTTTTACACCGGAACTATGGTGATAGTAATAAATGTGCGTAAAGTGAATTTATTTATTTATTTATTTACACTTCATACATAAAACATGTACAGGCGGACTTATTGCCTTAGGCATTTTCTACCAGTCAACCTAAAAGTAATACATTACATTAAAAAGTGGGTGCATTCACAGACGAAAATAAAATTTCCATCCTTGTTTTTATTTTTTCTCTTTCTTTGTTGAGAGACGAAAATAATCAGTTCAGCGCCACTTTCAAAATTAAAATATTAGACCAAGGGTTTTAAAAAGGAAATTTTGAATCCGTTAGAAATCAAGGTAATAATGTTGTAGCTTAATGATCACTTTATCTTCGTTCATATGTGCCTACCTCCTAAATATAAAAGATGTTACCAAGTTAAATAATAAAAAACTTGTCGAGACGATTTTATTATGTATTTAAAACCAGAATGATGTCGTGTTTTAATGAGAGCTCCCCATACACGCGTAGACAATAGAATTTGCGTTGACATTGAGTGAAGCGTGCTATTAATTCCGTGTTTATTTCATGGTTCACATTTGTAGGATTCGGAGACTTTAATGGATGTTTGCGTCCAATTTTGTTGAGTCCCAACTAAAACACAGCATATACCGGTATGTCCGAGTCTCGAATGCTTCTATACGTTTTCTGAGATCTTTTATAATCCAAGCCTCGTATCCGTATCAAATTACACATCAGATGTAGCATTGGAAGAGCGGAAAGATGCTTGCTAATGTTGCTGCTAGAAAGAATTTTCCTCATTTTGTTAAAGGCACTGCGACCAATTTCAATGCGCGTCCTTTTATCCAATTTCAGATTTTTGTTAAACATGACCCAAATACTTATATTTGTGTACTTACTTCAACCGTATTCTCACACTGTAACAATAATCACGGAGATGACCAAAATCAACCTCATTCATGTTTACTCCGTCCCGTATAGTACACTCATCCATTAGATCCACTATTTCTTGAAGATCCGCCTCTTTTTATGCTGTCAAAAGTGCGTAATCCGCATAACGTAGGTTATTAATATTACTATCATTTACTGCAACACTTACATTAAAATCTTCTAGAACTTCAGATATTATGGGCTTTAAATAGAAAGAGTGTAGGAGATAGAACACAGCCTTGTATAACACTTCTTTTAATGACAAGATCATCAGACTCTTTGTCATCAACACTTAGTTACGCTTTCCAATTTTTAATATTCTGATGTCTCTACCTTTTGCTTGAAAGACTCGGGTCAAAGCTGACACAGAATTACCAAGAGCTCAGAAATAATAAAAGGCAGATTTCGGTTCAGTAGGTCAGTGATTGCCCATTTCTGTACTGCTCTTTCTGCTAATTAAAATGGAATGGTCTATAAGTCTGGAAATTAAAATTGAACTGATGCTTCCTGTACTAGTTCTTTTAAACTCGAATGATACAATATTTATGAAACCTTGAACAGAGTCAATGCACCTTAATGTTAGTAAAAAAACTGAATGAACGCTTAATAAAAGAGGTAAAACTAAAGATATTTTAATGATGCAATCACAAAACACGCTTCTGGCGCAGGTCGTATTTATTAGTACGTTTCCGTCTCTAATGCGTTACCGTAATATATTTATATATTTGAATGAACAAAAATACTACAGTATTATTAATCTGAAAATTTTAGGGATGAAGATGATAAGTGTTTAAATTTGGACACTTCTGAACACTTACACATTGATCCAGTCACAAACTAGGATTCCCTGTATTATGGGGTACTAGACAACGATATATGCGAATATATACTAATACATATATAGATAAATATGTTTATGACTCTGATATTCGTGCTTATTACATACATTTTGCCCCTACCGGGATTCAAAATCAGAGTCATTACTACTGTCATTTGTCAAATTATTATATTATACGAGTATTTCCCTGGAATCATATCTACTTGTTTGCAAAATTTTTATACCAGTGACTTACCTTATAACATAACTAAAACACAGCAGTGAATTGGTATATTTGCTAAATTAAAAGCAAGATGGCGGTAAAAACTTATCCAAGCTTCTCACTGAGTTATACCGTCAAAATACAATTAATTTATTTAGTAAATAAGAACAGATTTACAGAATGAAGTTTTCCATTGCCCTCTACACTGAGCCGATCTTTTCTCGTGGCGTCTCCGACAGTACGATCTTGTGCTAAAAGTACACCTTAAATAACAAATTTAGTATGAACACGGGAAGAATCCAATATTCTGTAATAATTGTATTTAATAACTAGCAGTTGCGCGCCACTTTATCCACGTTGTTGTCAGAATAAATAAGAATTTCTTTCTTGTCTTTCTAATTCTAATCTACTTTCTTAATTTCACTATTCCGAGATATTCAATATTTTTTTGCTAATTTCTAAACCAACTATTAGATTAGAGCGAGAATTTTCATTGCCCTCCTACACTATTAAAGGAAGTTAGCCTGAAAAAATTACATCTGTCAATCAGGTAATCAGCAACACAATATTGGCCAGTCCACAATCGTCCCACTACATGGACAAGGATCTTTCCTAATCAGGAGTGTGATTACGCTGTAGTTTACCACGTTGTTGGCCTAGTACAGGTTTAAAAAATTTCACACACCAAACGTTTCTTCACGAAAATTTCATTTTCCATTGATTACACTGGTTTCTACAATGTAGATTGTATATTAGTTTAAAATAAACCAGTGAGATTGGCCGCGATCGAACCCGTGACCTTTCGATCGTGAATCGTGTTTAAATTTAATTTAAATTGATTATTACTGTACGGAATTATTAACTACAGTAGATAGAAAATTAGTTACATATGCGTATTGTATAGTATAATACGCATATTGTAACAATTATAATATAAATTTCACGTGTTGATTTGTATCAGCTAATAACTTTACAATTAATTTACTTATAAGCACCCATGCCACTCTATTTTTTGTGAAATAAATTATCCTATTCTATTCTAACTCCAGTAGACGACCAATGTACTTTCATATATGTATTTATATCAATTGCTTTATAAAGTGCAATAATTGTCTGCAGAAAATAGGGACACAGGATTCTTCTGGGGGAGATTATTAAACGATACTTGATTTCAGGTAGTAAGTAGACATAGAAAGATTGACTGGGCGTCGGAACTGATTTAATTATCATCATCGTAACTATCATCTTCATCATGATCACCACCACCCATCTACTATTCCACAGCAGGGTACGGGCCTCCTTTCAGAAGGAGATGCTTCGGGCTATAGGCATTGATATAATACGGGTCGGCAGATTTCACAGACCGTCCAGAAAACCTCTCGGGCATGTTAGTTTCTTCACGATGTTTTCCTTCGCCGTTTGAAACGAGTAATATTTGTTAAATTATTAATACGCGCATGATTTCGAAAATTTAGAGGTGCGTGCCTGAGATTCAAACTCGAAATCTGAGGCTTGACATTGTGTTTTATTGTATGTTATTGACTTAATTATAATTTGACATTTTTTTGCGATTTATCTGGAACAATGATTTTCTGGTATCGTTTACCATAGTTTCTTTACAGGTACAGACTCGATTATGTAAATAACGTTTAGGTAAGTGTTGATAATTGGTATATGGAAGAGTTCAAAACTTAGGGGGAGCTTAATTACTCTTTTGTTGTTATAAAGTCTTCTTACAATTAAAATACAGCGATGTTGCTGAATAACGAAAGGGGTTATATGGTAATTCAAAGAAATTACCTTAAAAGTAAGACAGAACGTGAAATTCCTTTGGTTTTATTACAAGCAATGTAGCGACGACACTCCAGGCTATAATGCAATAAGTTACTTATTTTATGCTTAGTAAACTGTACTATCTGCTTTTCTGCAGTTTCCTACATTTTCATAACAGCCGTAACTTGTCTTAGTCTAGATTGGTTTTCATTGATATTTTCCTGTGAAGATTTAACTTATCGTCTAGATAAACAAAAATCATTTTGTTGATTGAATTATACAAATCTCCCTTTCAATTACTGTGCAGCCCCCTAACTAGTCACTGCACTGGCATACGGTCATTTATACCCTTTGCGTGTTTACAAACTATTTCCTGGATCAATTACTGGCCTGTTCTAACTTTTTTTAGTCCTCCGCTTATTAAAAAGATGCGTGATCATCCAATGTTAGGGTTGGTCAGGGATAATGGTAGCCGACCACGTATGGATATCGTTGGAGCGTACCCGACACTGTGTAATTATATCTCGGACTGACTGTTCTGATCGTAAAAGCTTTGATAATTGGCGGAACAAAACAGCGATGGAATCTTAACTACGATTCATACATAGCTTTACGCTGATTTCATTGGAAATGGCGTTCAGATAATTTGAATAATGTATTGGCGATTAATT
The DNA here is from genome assembly GCA_017165845.1 of Thaumetopoea pityocampa. Lineage (NCBI taxonomy): Eukaryota > Metazoa > Arthropoda > Insecta > Lepidoptera > Notodontidae > Thaumetopoea > Thaumetopoea pityocampa. The sequence goes on along the minus strand of WUAW01003842.1, from coordinate 23,752 downwards.
TGAAAATGCCACGCTTCATCAAAATTAGTTAAATGGGGATAAATTCTGTCTTATATCTGCTTAAACTCTGAATAGCTAAACTGAATATTATAAATGTCACAATAGCAAGTCTAAACACTAATATTGGATCCTGTTCCTAAGTGTAAGCTAACTTATTGAGTGATGATGCGTGCTTTGCTAAGGTAAGTATCTCTCATATGGATAAAATTCGTTAAGCAAATATCCAGGAAGGAACCGGAGTGACCAACACAGCTCGCAGAATCAATAAATCAGATTCAATGTGATGATAATAAACAATGCCGGTCATGATGAAACAGACAAATCTAGCAGGCGAGAATATAAACATGTATTGTACGACACCCTCCAGCCCCATGAACTGACGATCTACGCAAGCTCTGGAGTTATGACTGGTTGAGGAAAACAAGTATTTGTTTAGACTTTAATAGTCCGCTGTCTTACTTACACAGCGGACTATTAAAGTCTAAATAAATGTATCAGATCAGGGTCTAGTTTGAATGAATGTAAGAATGAATGAATGTAAGAATGATTGAATCATTTATTTTTTGATATATATTTACAATACTGCATGTATTGTCTTACATTTCATCGGCAAACATCCAAAAGGCAAATTTTAAAATTATTTTTTATAATATTATAATTAATCACAAAAGTACAGTTATTTTTATTTATAATTCCCCAAATTTTTAAAATAGCATGGTAAAAATGATACTTATTGGGTCGAGTTTGGATATTTTACAGGCAGAGTATGTTCTGAATGTCTCCAAGCCCCGACAGGGATATGCCACAGTAAATTGTGTTTGTAATTTTTTTATGCCAAGCTCTGCATATTTATGAAGCACGTCGCATCGTGATATGAATAACTGTAACAGTGGAGCCACAACTGGTACCAGTTGATTTACTGGTTCCCACGCGAGCGGCTCACTTTACGGATTGAGACAATAGGCTCTAACGTCTATACTCCTGACACTAAATGACCTTAAATAGGTTTGGATAATATAATATTTAAAATTACGGAGAGAAAATAACAGTGTTAATATTGATACCATAATAACTTAATTCAAGAAGAATGTGACCGATATAAAAGTATAGTCATAAGTACTGACAGAAGATGGTTTAGCTGTCGTTGATATTGATGTACTTAGGGCTAAATTTAATTTTTCGTCCATTCCAATATTTAATTCGCCAATTAAAAGGTCCCAAGTTCAAATCTCGGTTGGAGCAAACTTCGTGTGGTCACTAAATATCTTTACTTGAGTCATGACTCTTTATGTCAATTAGTATTTACTAAGCAATTTATCTACTTTGTTATTTGGTGCAAAAGACCCAAGGGAATCTGATCTAACTAGGTGTTCAAAACATCTAGAGATTTAGCATCACAGCCAACATCATACTAAACACGGTACTGATTTAGTTAGAAATAGTCAAGAAGCTATATTTATTAACTTCTATGTATAAGAGATTAAATATCCAGGGCATACCTGGATATTTAATCTCTTTTCATTCGCGAGTGATCGCTTTCTCTCTGAACTCATTCCAAAAATAGCATTTTTGTTTAGTTGCCAATAGTCTGATATGAATCATCTAAAATCATCTAAAATATTTGTCATTATTTTTTTTTATCCTTTTAGGCAAGAAACTTTTCTATGACTCTCGGACATGTTACAATTTTGTTTTTTTTTTCTTTATTTAACAGAATATCTACAACAATGCGTGCGTGCTCTATCACACTGCCTGCATCTCCTGCTCCACATAACTCAGAGTCTAATAATTTGTTTACACACACCAGCATCGGCCGCATACCACCGACTTTAAGGGCCGGAGATCACTGATAGTTTATCAGATAATTCAACTGATAATTATCGTCGTGTCCGCATAGAAAATTATCTCGTCCGTCGCCCCGGTTGAAACAAAACGAAGCCAGCGGCACGAGATGACAGCTCGAGATACAATACGATGCGGAATATACTAGACAACCGCGCCACGTGCGTAGTGCCTAATAAGGAAAGATTATATACTTAAACCAATATATGTAATATATTATATTATGTACAATAATAATAAATATTATATACAATATAATATATTATGTTCTTAAACCAATTCATCAGTTTTAATTTGTAGTCAGAATCATCTTAATAATTATGATTTGTGTTATACTTATATAAGTACTAGCTTTTGCCCGCGGCTCCGCTCGCGTGAATGTCGGTTTTCTACTACATGGGAAATTCCGAAACAATCATAGATTTGTATAAAAAGCCTTAGAACTAATTTTACTTGAGCTCTCGTACCTTAACGGCGACTACTAAAACAGATCAAGCTGATCTTCAATCCTATTGAACCGATTTTGATGAAACATGCCGCAGTATTTAAGTCGGAATAGTACCTTTAAGACTATAGCAGTTTAACTAAAATCAACCCGCTGGTTTTTGCGTGAAGCCCGAACAAACAAACAAATATCGACCGATTTGGTTTCAGAAGGCCTTAATTAGTCGATCTGAGTAATTTGCTTTTAAATATCTTTGATTTTTGAAAATTTTACATTTAACAATTTTATAATAGTATAGATTGTCCAAAGGTAAACATTATATCATCGACTGCTTAACCAACTGGGCTTTCTCTTTAAAAATTGTATAAATTTCTCCACTGTTTTGTGAAGAGATAGTTCCGTTGGCTCGCTAAAGATCAAAACGTATAAGTTCTGACTCCCGTGGCGTTGTATGGGTAATTAAAATTCTCAAGTTCATACCTGGAAGCCGGAGCGTGCCCATGTTGGGATTTCCATTTTCATTTATGGTAGGGCTGGCAAAAGCTTTAAGTTTCTAACTGACAGAGACAAAAAATGAATCGTGAGCGATGTTTCGAATATAATATTAACTATTGTACGTAAATCCACTGTCTCGCTCCTTCTTATACAAGGAAAAGCGGTAAGTAAAACCCCGACAAGGCGCGAAACAATCGTCCAAGGCATCAGTGCGATTGGGAGAGGAATTGCGGCCTATATTGTTGTCGAGCAATAGGGGTGTAAGGGGCTCTATACCTTCTAAGAACCCAAGCCAAACTCACTTGCGCGTGATGTACCCTACTGACCAACGAACGAGGCTCTGGCGAATGGGTCCCCGTTTTTGGGGTTATGGGTGTCAGACGGCCGTCGCCTCATGATAAAATCCAGTATAGCTACATCACATGAAGCAGAAATAAAACGTAAAAGTAATGAGTATAACGTTAGGGCGCCGCCGGTAAACAGCGCGCAGGAACATCGCCCTAAATCTGTGAGAAGGGAGCGAGGGCTAGCGTGTCAAGCGCAGGCACGGCTAAAGACGTTGGTGCCCAAAACAAAGTTCCACTTTGCTACTTGGAACATTGGCTCCTAACCGGTCATTGCCGTAAACTTGCGGATGTACTCCAAAGACGTTGGGTGCAATGTTGTTTCCTTCAGGAAACACGTTGGAAGGGTAACAGATCCCGTGACATCGGACAGGGTTACCGGCTGCTGCACACCGGGTCACCTTCAGGCAAAACAAGCGTGGCGGTAGTGCTGTCCAGGAACTCCACGATTGCCTCCTCGAGGTAGACCGACGCAGCGATGACTGATGAGGGTGACCGTGGCGATTGAGGATTGCGCTGTTAATCTCATCAGCGCATATGCCCCACAGGCTGGTTGCTGTGAGTCTGAAAGGAAGAAGTTCTGAGAGCATTTTGAGGACGTACTACGTGTCATTCCGAGCTACGAAAATATTTTTGCTGAAGGGGATCTCAGCGGTCATGTCGGGAAGGTAGCTGGAACGTTCGAACGTGTTCATGGTGGTTACGATCTTGGTCGTCAGAATGTGGAGGGAGTTTCAATACTCAGGTTCTGCATTGTGTCCGATTTGGCTATCATGAACACTTACTTTCAAAAACCCCCAGCATCTGGTAATGTATCGCAGTGGATCTCATAGTTCACACAGTTCGACTATCTGTTGACTCAGCGATGTCACATTGGCAAGGTCACTAACTGCAAAGTCATTCCAAGGGAAAGCCTTACTCACATGTTATCACATATATCACAGCTCTCTCCATAGTACGCTGAGCGATCTTGAGCTTCCTCATAAGGCCCATAGTTAGCGGCCACGTCTCAGTACCATAAGTCATCACTGGTATCACACACATCACAACACACACTGGTTGAAGACTTTCGTCTTTTAGCACTGAGGTACTGTGGAGGAAAAGACGTCACGTAGTTTCCCGAACGCTGCCCAGCCGAGTTGGATTCGACGATTAACCTCTTAATAGGTAGGTTGAAGTGGCAATGGGCAGGGCACGTAGCACGAACAACCGATGGCCGTTGGGGCCGCAGGGTGTTGGAGTGGCGGCCACGAACTGGAAAGCAAAGCGTGGGCAAGCCTTACACAAGGTGGACTGACGACCTGGTTAGGGTTGCGGGAGGCCGCTGGATGAAGACAGCACAAGGCCGATCTTTCTGGAAATCCTTGGAGGAGGCCTATGTTCAGCAGTGGACGTCTTTGGGCGGAGATTATGATGATGATGATGACTACAGTCTTAAAGTTACTACTCCGACTTAAATACTGCGGCATGTTTCATCAAAATCGGTCCTCTAGAATTAAGATACAGCTTGATCCCTGTTTTAGTAGCCGGCGTTAATATACGAGAGGTCAAGTAATAGTGGTTTTTAGGCTTTTTATATAAATCTGTGTTTGTGTCGGGATTTCCCATGTAGCGGAAAACCGACATTCACGCGGGCGGAGCTGCGGGCAAAAGCTAGTAGTTTATATTTCCCAAATAAATTAATATTACCTACTGCTATGTATTTAAATTTCAATCATACTGACATAACATACAAAACGACAAAACAATAAAAATTTGTTCTGTAAAAAAATGATCGATATGAAATATGAAAAAAAAAATGACAGCTCCGCAGTATATTAACATTCAAACAATAACATAATTGATTTGAAAAAAGTATCACAGCAACTATATATAAATTATTATTATATCATTGGGTAAAGTACAAAAGAAAAAAAAAACTACCAATAAGTTATTTAAAGGGGACAAAAAATAACACAAAAAATATCTACCGACTGTTTGTAACCAATGGGTAAGTTTAACCTTTATAGGTTTTTTTTGTTGATGATGAATTGAGAGGCGTGTTAGTTATTTTTAGGGTTCTATATGTTTAGTGAGTTGGTTCCACTACCAGCTCATTTTTTTTTTCGAAAATTGTATTCGTTTCAAACCAACGCAAATAGCAGTTTTTTGTGGGTAGCAGTAAGTGATATTAGTATTAAATAACTATTGAGTATTCTGCCGTCAAGTACAAAGGAATTTATAGGTGCTGACTCTGCTGTAACAGAACATAACTAAATTTAGTCCTTCCCTATTTTTTCTAATGTCAAACGCCAAAATGAGATATTAAACGTTTAAAGCGAGTACCGACTACGTTTCTGTCAAAAGGTTCAAAAACTGTTGCGTTTTTGCGTATCTTCAGTCCGTATTTTTCAAGATCGCGTCTAAATCGTAATCTTGATGTGTCTAAACTAAACTGGCAGCAACAAAATTGTAGCTATCTCGTTTTGGCGTTTGACATTAGAAAAAGATAGGGAGAGAGTAAATTTACTTAAGTTCTGTTAGCACAAAATTACCACAATTTTACGCCACATTAGGCAGACATGAAATAAAATAAAAAACAGATTTTCTTGTGTGCTAATGCAATAACCCAGAGAGTCGTTTACTGAACGAAAACAGAATAGCCAACTGACCCACGTGAACGAACATAAAAAAAATTAACTTAAAAAAAA
>WUAW01003837.1:0-11401 GCA_017165845.1 Thaumetopoea pityocampa | reverse complement strand
TGGTAGAAATGTAGCTGCAGGGGGTCCACCGGAACCAGCTAAATTTTGAAAGTGGTCTATAAGAAAAAAAGCCTGGGAACCTCTGGTCTACAATATATTCTCGGAAAACTATTCAGGAGGGTGAAGATGGTGGAATCACAAGTTATTTCTTTTAAAATTGTATGACTATGATACCTATAGGTAGCTTTATTAAAAAACATTATTGAACTTAAAGATAATCTGTGAGGGTTATATTTCAAAAATTACTGAATTGAATTTATCTTTCCATATCTCGTTGGTAACATTAAAGATTCCCGCAGCTGAAATTTGTATATTCAGTATATGGAAATAAACACCTACAAATGTTGCATGTAGAAGAAAGAGTATGGCTACAGCATAATTTTTGTAAACAGAAGGAAGGCAGTGTACATTTTAATAAGCAAGCAAACAAATTCCATAAATAATATTACTTGAAAATTATCCTTAGTACTTTCAGTTTCAATTTGTTAAGCCAACATAAAAATTATATTTTTGTCAAATAATAGATTTAGCTTCTTTAATAAGTTTCGAGAAAGCATTAATTGGTGGGAAAAATTAAACATATACTGTCAAATACAGCATCAATATACATATTCCAACTGCACTGAAATCTTTTAAACAATTGTTACTTAAAAACAAAACTATAGACTACATAAACTGTTACTCAATTGTAAGTCAAATCTGTTTCTATTATATTTAATAGTATTTATATAAATAAATACTATTAAATATGGTATACAATAACTACTGTAAGTCAGATAACAATTTCACAATTTGTATTTATTCAATGTTTCTAGCAGTTCATCTGCTTCTTCAGATGTTTTGACCCGTATCAATACAGGTGTTGGTGGTGGATTTGAATCAGGAGTTGGTATACAAATCAACATGACATTATTTTTACCCATACGCTGTGTAGGTATTGATGATGCCAGAATCAAATTAAGCATAATAGTTCCCAGATTTGTATTAGCTCTAATTAAGAGCTGGTGTTTACCTGTCTCTTCTATTTTTTTAATATAAAGTGTACCAACACCTTTGTCCACAAAATTACCATCTTTCTTTACAAATAACTTACAACGCTTGTCATATATACTATTCTCTTCAATTACTGGGGTAAACTCTACTTTAGGAGGTGCATCAACCTCTTCATTAGCATCATCTGCTTTGTCAGTGTTTTGTTGTATATTTGAATTAAAATTAAATGGTTTCCCACCACCAAATGAGAATGATGATGCATTGGTGGTTGTAGTGTTTGTGCTAAAAGAGAGTGGTGAAGATGTAGCTGTGACACTTGGTTGACTTGGTGCTGTCACTCCAAAAGAAAATCCAGGTGTGGTCATAGTGCTAGAAGTGCTAGAAGTACTAGCCGATGTGTTGATTCCAAAGGAAAAGGTTGCAGGCTTATCTGCTGATGTGTTAATTTGAGTACCAAAGATAGGTTTTGAAGTTGGTGACTGTATTTTGAACATTGATGATCCTTTGTCTCCCATTGCTGCAGGCTTGGGTAAAGAAGTTTGTACCCCTGATTTTATTTCTGATGTAGAGTTAATATCACCTGATGGTTGACTTGCTTCATCTTTGTCAGTACTATGGTATTCATTCTGTATATCCTTCAAGTGCTTTTCATAATCCTTAAATATGGGTGTTAATATGCATAAAGGTGTCTTTTCAACATGCATTTTTATCCAATCTAATACGGATTCATTCAATCCTCTTAATTTTGAATAATATTTATTTTTTTTTGGATCTTTACTGTTTTCAGAGATTGTTTTTGGATCACTAGAAACTGATTCTGTTTTTGACTCAGGACTTGATCTAATAATATTGGACATAGTTGCAGTATGTGCCCCTTGTTTTATTTCAAATATAGGAGAAGTGGATGAAGATGCGAATGGAGACTTATTTACATTAGTACTAGTAGAAGAATTGCCAAATGTTAATTTTGTAGAATCTGTGTAATGGTCACTGGTGTTTGTTATACATTGACTTTTAAATGGAGAGTCAATAATAGCACTATCTGTTTTGGAACCTCCAAAAACTGAAGTTGGAGTTGTTGTATTATTAGAAAATGCTCCAAACAGAGATCCAGACTGTGTAGTCATTGTTCCAAATGGTGTTTTTGGAGATGTTTGAATGCTAAAAATTCCACTAGTGCTAGTGGCAGGCTTATTTGTAAACAAACTTGAAGTGGATGATGTTTCAGCACTGTTGTGAGATCCATCACTATTACTGCCATTAGTTAATTTAGACAAGAAATCAAATGAAGATGGCTGTGTTTTATTGAATCCAAATCCACTGAATGCACTCTTCTTAGGCTGAAAAAAGTATTTTATATAAAGTAAAAAAAGTTTGTTTGTGAGAGTAAATGTATTGAATAATATACATCTAAGATTTAAATAGGCAGGTTTCATATAAGCATTAAAGGTCACATGTAGGAAAACTAGAGCTAATTGTGAAGGCAACAGCTAAGTAGGAAAATTATAATTTGAATTAAAAACATTTTTCTAATTATGGTTCCACTTTGATTATTGATTAACATGAGTTAATAAAAGGGATATGAATCCCTGTTATTAGCTGAGATATAGACATGGCAGTCTTCGTAAAAAAATCATTTTTGACAAAAATTCTATGGGACTGCTTCAAATAGTGATGGCAAATCTTAAGAGGAAACTTATATGCCTGAGAAATTTTTTCAACAGCATATGAAGTTTGCTAATCAACATTAGGCCAGACTGGTGGACTATAAGTTTAAGCTATCTCATTGTGAGAGGTGACAGGGTTCTGCAGTGGCGCAATAAATGGGTTAGTGAGATGAGTTACAGGTAATTTTGACTATTAGTCCCGCTAAAGCTTACTGACATGAAATAATTTCTAATCGATAGAGGACCTGCAGCTATAGTGTATTTTAAGTCACATTTGCGGGAATTCAACCACTTAAAAAAAAATTCTTAGTGTTAGGTGTTCCTTAAGGACAAAATAATATAATAAATGGCCAAAAATACGTGCGGCGACGAGCGAAGCGAGGAGCGTTAGGTTGCTGTAGAGAATGCACGAGCCGAGCGAGCGAAGCGAGCTTTCCACTAAATAAATAATAATAAACAAATGTCGATTGCCCCAAATGTGACTTTTAAAATACACTAAAGCCACGGGCCCTATCGATTAAAAATTATTTCATGTCAGTAAGCTTTAGCGGGATTAATAGTCAAAATTACCGACGTAGATAATCCTGTCCATCATGGCAGAAATGACAAGTCTTAAAACATGTTTATGATTAAAATATTAAATATTTACCTCTTCACCAGAGATTGGGGCTCGTCTTTTAGCAGTCCTAATGACACGTTTTTCTATAACTTCTTGCGGCGCAGATTTGAAAGTACCCATTTCTTCTCGTTCATCTTCTTCATTCCAGTTGTCTTGGTTTAATTCTTTAGCGGCCTGTCGCTTTACGGACATTTTTCAGTAGAAATGTATGTACAACATCAATTTTAGACAAAAATAAGTTAGTTTTCTTTGTAACACGAATTACCATAAAAACTTTAAATTTAACGTAACATTAGGCCGAGACAGTAACTATTTTACTAGTTTAACTTTACTATAGTCACCTTTCTGTAATGATTTTTTAATCAAATTATTGGTTTAAAAGTTCATTTCGATTTAGCAAAAGCAGCATCACAGCTATCCTATTTTTTATTATCTTTGCCCATTGCACCTAAAGTCTTTTAGTCCACACTATGTTATTGACGGTTGTAAATATATATAAGTAATAATTTTCGCAAGTTCTTACGTAAATTTATTCTCACTTCAATTTTACAATAAAATGCTGAATTATCATAACATCAGCATTTTATTCTAAACTAGATTTTGCCTGTGGCTCCGCCCGCGTGAATGTTAGTTCTCGGCTACATGGGAAATCTCGACACAATCATAACTTTATATACATAACCTACAACTTTTACTTGACCTCTTGTACCTTAACGGCGACTATTAAAACAGGGATCAAGCTATATCTTCGATTCTACTGGACCGATTTGACCGATGCCGCAGTATTTAAGTCGGAATAGTACCTTTAAGAGTGTATTAGTTTCAATAAAATATACCTGCTAGGTTTTGCATGAAACTGAAATAAACAAACAAATAAACAAAAAAATATCGACGCATTTGGTTTCAGAAGCCCTTAATTAGTCGATCTGCACCCCTAGCCAAGTTGACATTCGACAATTGTTGTCGCTAATAGAAACGAAAAAATGTAATGGAATGGACACTTCTAAAATTAGGTGTCAAAAATGCTACTAGCATTGCTACGTTGGATAGCAATATTAATATGTTGACCAAAGAAAATACTAGCGCTGGTTACCAGATGACTCCATCAGATTCAGATGACTTCATCAGTTTCCAAATTCTTTAAATCAATTGGTCTAGAGCTGGTCCCCATGGGCCTAAATTTTTTACCACAATCGCCTCAAATATGAATCGTATAATTTCAGTCCTCCAAAATGGTTTCAGTAAAATTTTGAGGATATTAAATTTTTTTGTAAATTTATGTCACCTAAAAACCCCTTATTATCCGACTGTGTCAGACGGAGTTATGTTTTTCGAGTATATGAGTTTTTTTATGTATATTCCTTAGGGATGCTCCAAGGCCTAAACGCCTTGATGGATTTTAGGTTGAGAGGTGTCTTTAAATTTGTTTTAATTGTGAGAGTGACAGTAGGTATATCAAATTTACAAAAAATTACATTTTTCTTTTCACGCAGTCGGGTTTTTTTTCAATAATTAAGCTAGTTTATATGCCTTTTTACACTAATATGCTTTAATATAAAATGATCTTGCAAGGTTTTGGTAGAACATTTGTAAAAATATGTATGTAATCTTCTTATTTCTTTGCAAGTTTTTTGTTTAGGACATAGGGAATTTTAGTACTCCCTTAACTTCATACCTGTCAATTACAAACAAAGTGGTGCTGATTCTCTTGTAACAGAACTTAATTAAATTTAGTCCCTCCTTATCTTTTTCTAAAGTCAAAGGGCAAAACGAGATAGCTACATTTTTGGTACTCTCAGTTTCATTTAGACGCGACAAAATTAAAAGATTTAGACGCGATCTCGGAACACTAAAGACTCTCGGACTAAAGATACGCAAAAATGCAACTTTATTTTATCGTTTAACAGAAATGTAGGTCGGTTCTAGCTATAAATATTTACTATCTCGTTTTGGCGTTTGACATTAGAAAAAGATAGAGAGGGACCATATTTAGTTAAGTTCTATTACAACAGAATCAGCTTCAATGTCCGCTAAAAAAGTAGTACCAACGTTCACAATATTCCCACTGCGGGCACCATGTGCACTAAAATATACCTAAACCTTACCTACCCTGGTTTAGTCTACACACATTTATATTCAATTCATATATTTCAATATAGACAACTGAGAAAAAAGATAAAGAAACAACAATTTAGCAAACTTAATGACAAGATTTGTTTTGCATAACATCCTATACGGAACTTCAGCAGTTACTTTTAGGCAACTTTTCGCTTACCGTTTTTTTTCTATTCCATTTCATGTTTCCATGAGTTCTTATGAGCAGCTCATATTCGAGACTGTCTTAGTTCACTTTTTTGAAGAATTGTGTTATATCTTCCATAATTTTGTGTCAAAAACAATAAAAACCATGATAACTTCTATGCGTCATTAAAACTGTACTGTTAGATAGGTCACATGATCCAAATGGCAGTTTCCTATTGGTTTGATTTTTCTCAGGGTTTTTGAAACACACAACTAGTCTTTTAGAGTATTTTGAAACTAAAGTCAGTTTATGTTTCGATTTTTGGTCGAGTTACAGTGGCATTAGATGTGAAATGATAAGTTTGATGAGAAAAAATGAACAAACAGTTTTATTACGATGACCAAGCCCATATTTAAGCAAAACCTGTTTTAGCAGGTTTTGAAATTATATGACTGACATGTTTTTTGTACTCAGCCCCCCTAGCCAAATTGACATTCGACAATCGCTATCGCTAATAGAAACGAAAAAAATGTATTGGAATGACATTTGTAATTGATAAGTCACGGGTGACTTGGCGTTTAGAAATGTCATTCCAATACATTTTTTTTCATTTCTATTAGCGATAATGATAGTCGAATGTCAACTTGGCTAGTGGGGCAGGTTATGATACTTGCGGCGCTTGAAGCATTCAGTACTGACACCAGCGCTAACAGCTTTGGTGTATGTTTCTAGGGGATGAAACGGCGCGTACTGACTAAAGTTCATTTCATACTAGTAGTCACCCTATCTTTCAGGGAATGATAGACATACCGAGTGGTCTTTTGCCACAATTAGGAAAAGCTCAGCGGGTTCCAGAATGGCCCTCATATTGACATTGGCCAAGGCCTGATTGAATAATGGTAATAAGGCTGGTATGACGGGTAATGTGAACAGCGCTTCTGCTGTACGAGAGTCCATGATAGCAGAACTGATCAACCTTACTAGCACATAGATAATGGTGTGAAAGATTACTGGATGTTCCCAGACGAAGACAAATCGCGATCTGAAATGCAGTGGGATTCAACAGCGTACCTAGCTTTATAGACGACAATGCTTGTAGCCCTATGACTATGGTCTATACCAGACTCGCATTCAGAGACAGCAAGGAGACGAGCGCGGTCTTCTAAAGTTTTTAACGTTTCAATAAGTTGTTTAATTTTGGAAAGATAGTTATGATATATTTAATACTTAATTTGTCATATTTTGATTTCATTTATAATTACTTCTCAACAATATTTACTCCATCTAGGCGTATTTATTAGACAACTGAGGTAAAATATTGCGTCCGGTATTTAAGAGATGACGCTTTTTTATATTTTATTTGTAGTTTATAAATTTACTCTGTGACCTATTTCATGGTTCATATAAAGTTGGATAAAATTATATTTGATTTATTATGTACGTGTTTGTCTTAATTATTTTTAAATCAAATTGTGTTAATTTTTGAAGTGAGTTTTGAGTCATGTTCAGCCCAACAATGTTGAATAAGTATTTTTTTTTTCTTGATAAGTTTAAATTACTTTTTCATTGAAAAGCAATAAAAGTTTAACACTTATTATTTTAAAGTTTTAAATGAAGTATGGAAGTGTCTAATGAAATAAAGGAAGAGATTCGAAAAACTCAGTTGGATTTAAAAAACGCCATTCGTATCCATCAGGTACATTCTGCAATTATCGTGATATAAACTTTTCTCGTGATATTGAATTATTTTATTCAGATTATTTTTCATTTAAGGTTTGGGTTGGGCGTCTTCAGGAAGATGAGAATGTAAGTTACAATAAACAATATTATGATTACAACTAAACAATAAATTTTGCGAAATAAAAAGACTAATTTTTTTCAGAACTTACATTTGAAGGCAAAAGTTAAAGAAGCTGAGAAAGAAATAATATCCATTGGCCAAACTCAGGTAATTTTAAAATATATGTGTTAGGTTAAAATTAAACTAAAAAAAATATATTATCAGTTATTCAATGGCATTCAACTCGTAAAATATAATGAGTGACTAGTATATTATTATTATAATAAATAATTAGCTCTGCCAAGAAAATATCTGTGTATAAGTATCAAATTAAGAAAATATTCATTTATTTTATTTATTTTCACATCTACTTAATATTTATCATAATCTGTGTGCCTTAAAATTGTTAAACTTATATGATAATTTTGTAATAATTTGATAATTAAATTGTAAAAATACATTCAAATTCACGAATTCGTTACTTTTACTTACTGTACTATCAAAAACGGTTATTGGCAAAATTGTACCAATCTGGCACAAAAGCCATAAATTAAGAAGTGAATTGAAGTGAACTGTACTGTTATTATTGTGTACACTAGTATTGTGTGATGTTTGCACATACTAACACATTATTTTATATTTTATAGAAATTAGTTGTAGACAGACTGAGAAGGGAATTAGAGTTATATCAACAACGTTTGAAGGCCCGAAATAAACATGTGAACATTGAGAATGACAACAGATATGTGGCACAACAATTGAGGGATCACCAAATACAATTCCGTAATAGGAATAGAACTGGATCACTCCTGAAGCCATCTGTATTAAATGAAATTGAAAATCATACACACATTCAACATGAAAATCATAATGATGAAATAAAAGAAAATAGTATATCTGATTCAGAGAATGATGTGAAATCATATGAGAAGGAAAACTCAAACCATAGTGAGAGTGATGAAAAACACAAGTTTCATGGGAATTTTCAACAATTATCCAACACTGTGAATGATAGCAGAAGTCATTTTGTTAATGCTCTTAATAAAGCTAAGGAAGAGTTTAGGTAAGATATTAAATCTTGTTATCATCTAATTCATCATTAAGGTTGCCATCAAACTATCCAAAGTTTTTCAGTTAACAATGAGTTAAGTTCATTTATAAATTTTATCTTTAACATTAAACCTACTAGAGTGGTCAAGTGACGCTTTTGAGACTTTAATCAAAATGTTTTTTAATTATTACATGATAGTTATTTTGTGTTTTATTGCCTGTGCTAAATTCTGTATTATTTATAACCAACTGAAAAAGAATATAATGTTTAATTTGAAAACCAGTTATGTGACTGCCATTGGTAGAAATAGATAAATGAAATGTCGGTAGGTTTAGTGTTAATATAATTCATTTTGCAAGGTTTCAGGCATCAACTTATTCATTAAGTGACTTGTTTTTACATATGTTTTATCTTTTTCGTGGCTAGTTTGGTGGAGGCAGCTGTTCACTCATTTGAGTGTATTCATTTTGCAGTAAACTACATACTTCTGCTTTGATCTTAATAAGAGAACTTTGGAACAGAGAGTATTGCTTTAAAATACTTACAATTATTGATATCAAAATAATTATTTTAGTGGTACCAAGGAACAACACCCAACAGAATGGGAAGACCAGCATTCGGATTCAGATTCATGCAATGGAGAAGCCATGTCACCATCACCCTCGCCACCACCTCCATTATTGACGAATTGTGGGGAGCCAGTCTCCAAGGAAACATTTATGAGGTATATATTATGTGATATATGAGTAATCAAGTGCTTGTATTGAAACAACTTGGTTATGAAATCCAGTCTTTACTTTTGAGGTTTTCTAAACTTAGTGCAAATGTATCATCTGATAAAATTGTGTATGTAGTGTAATAAAGGTTTTTGTTGTTTGTAGTGTATATACATTAAAATGTTCTATTGTTCTATATTATACAAGGATACTGCATTTTAATACGTGCACATTTTTGGTTCATTAATTCATAGTCATTTTTAACTTTTGTGTTATAAATTAGAGATGCGAGGGATAATGATTTATTTATTATATATTAACAACTCATTGATTCTGTGGTAGGGATCCTGTTTTTTAAGTCAATGGATCCCAGCTTCGAACCCGGTAGGAATAAACATTGAGTGATGAGTATGGATATTTGTACACAAATCTTGGAAGTTTTATCTATATTTTTATTAGATTTTATCAACATAAATATGTATATCGTTTTCTAGTAGCCCACACACAGTGAATTTTAGGTGGTGGCTGGGTCAGTGCGCTTAAAATTACCGTATTTTCCTGTATATAATTTGCAGCGGCGTATTAAAAAGGCTTTGCATTCTTTTTTCCAGT
The DNA here is from genome assembly GCA_017165845.1 of Thaumetopoea pityocampa. NCBI lineage: Eukaryota > Metazoa > Arthropoda > Insecta > Lepidoptera > Notodontidae > Thaumetopoea > Thaumetopoea pityocampa. The sequence continues at coordinate 1,721 of WUAW01003837.1, read as the reverse complement.
GAAAAAAAAAAGTTGCATAATCCGCTGCACCATATAATCCGCGGCAATTTTTACGGCGAAAATCCAAAATATATACTGCCGATAATTTAGTGTCACATAAAATAAAAAATATACGATATAATAAAAATTAAGTAATAAATTGTGCAGAAAGATAAAACATTTTTGCTATGAAAAAAACATCTGTTTAAACGTGTACGATAATATTTTTGAGTTGATATGAGAATGTTTTTTATCAGATTATACGCAATACAGAATTTGAAATTTTTTAAATACATAATTCGCGGATTATATACAGGAAAATACGTATATTATTTGGCCAGATATCAGATATCCAGTATAGACAGGGAATATTTGGATATTCGGTTGTATGTCTTGCATTTCGGAAGTGTTCCTTGTACCAACCTTGTAAATAACCAGCACCTGACCAAATACTGATCAGATATCAGTTATAAGCCGTTTACCGAACACTGTTTATTGGTGTAATTCTGCCATAACAGAACCTAACTAAATTTAGTCTCTCCCTATCTTTCTCTAATGTCAAACGCCAAAATGTGGTAGCAACAATTGTAGCGAGTACCAACCTACCTTTCTGTTGCGTTTTTGCGTATATTTAGTCGTCATGTTCCGAGGGCACGTTTGAATTTGTATGTAGAACTTAATTTTGATGTGTCTAATCTGACAACACCAAAATTGATAGCTATCTGGTTTTGACGTTTGACATTAGAAAAAGATAGGGAGAGACTAAATTTAGTTAAGTTCTGTTACAGTAGAATCACCACTATTGTTCTTAAAAAAAAAAAGATTTTTGCTTTTAACATGATTGTGTTTATAAATGTAATTATTCATTAAAATACATCAGTACAACCATCTTCTCCATTTTCTCTTTGTAAAACCCAGGGTCTGTTTCTGAACTGAAATATTTTAGTGGTTATGAGCAATCGCTTTTCAATTTACATCTGTTACATAAATATAAATAAGTACAGTTTGCTCACTAATGTTATTTTTTTATAGAATACTTGGTTTGATGACACCGATTCAAAAAGACACACTCGTGAAGAAAAGGAATAAGCGCCGCAAGAGGTCATCTTCAGCTACTACTAACAGGAATGAGTTTATATGTGGAAGCTATGATATGTTACCTGTAAGTATTTAAAATTCTTAATTCCACCAGTGTGTGGCACTTCTTCACACAAGAATAAGTCAAGATCTGTTTATATTATAGAAGATATGGATGTGAAGTGCGCTCGGTTGACTGATAATCATTCCTCCATTCATATTCAGAGTGATACCGGTCATAATGTCATAAAGAAACTATCTGGAGCCCACCATTCCATGTGCTTTAATGCTTTTTTTTAATGAAACAGAGGAGCCAAGAATATGTTAGATTGCTCAGGCAGATATTGTTCTCCAGACTCGTTGATCTGAAGATGAGGTCATATACACCATGACTCAAAGTGTGTGACACTGCCATTTAACGTATGTTCGTTTAGGTAAATATTATAAAATGACTGCGAAAGATAATATATGCACTAAATTATTTCACTTAACAAGGTAATGTTGGGGGTTGCTACTCAAATACTTTTGACCACAAAATCTATCAGGTCTCGAATCCGGATGTAGACAACTTTAGAAAAATTATTTTAAATACTTTTTAGGATTCTGTCACCGGGAGTGTAAGCGATTAAACCGGGGGTGGATAATTTCTTATTTTTATTGTTTTA
>WUAW01003836.1:15925-28113 GCA_017165845.1 Thaumetopoea pityocampa | reverse complement strand
AAACGGTAAAAATATACCTTTCAATATAATTAATTGAAATTTGCTTTTACAATATAATTCTTTGTTTGTTGTTTTTTTTTATAACAATATATTATTTAAATTACATATAAATTCAAACAAAAATAAAAAGAGAACTTACATTTTTAGAGCCTATCCATAAATACACTAACGCTAATAACACGTGGAGGTAGACTGTGGCAATAGCCTGCCATATGCTATGATTCTGACACATCTGTTTCACCTCATTAACAATCATACAACTTTTTATACATTTTCGTATATTAAGTCTCATACGTATTTGGTCTTTTTGAAACAAATACTTTATTGAGTCAAAGTAGGTTTTTCTAATACAGCCCTTAATTCACTATTTCCATTCTTATTGCTTAATATTCGTTTTATGATTAGCTTTGTCAGTTCAGCTTAACTATTAATACCCAAAGTGGTCTATATTGACCCCCAGGGATCGACGATGACCTGCAAGGAGTCTACGCCAACTGTCAAAAATACGTTTGAAGTTAATAAATTTACAACAATGTTATATTAACTACGCATTGGGGGTCTATTCAAAAGTGAAAAACATTACGTACAAGTGGTTTACAAGACAAAAACGTTTGAGGACCTCTGAGCTTAACCAACTATTCTAGATGAAAATACATATAAAGTAGGCGTATTAAACAGCAATATACATACTTGTATAAATAATAAATATATATAAATAATTATAGGTGCATATAATAAAAACATCCAGGACTCTGATACAAACATTGTGCTCGTCATACAAAGTTGCCCCTGCCGGAATACAAACCCTGGTCTCATTGGCACAGAAAGCAAAATCATTGCCACTGTGATAATGAGATTATCAGCCCGTAGAATTTCAATACTGGACATGGGCCTCCTTCTTATAAAGGAGGGATTTGCCATAATTTCCATGCTTGGCAAGCGTATTGAAGATCGTAGTAGATTGTGACTGTATTCAGTCATAATCTACTATTGTAAAAAAACACTGCTGTCCATTATCCCCGTATATCCCTTAGCTGGTTTTCATAACATCCCTAGGAAGAAATATAGTGACACTATTTTTATGCCAGCGCCACACAGCATATTTGTGTAAAAAAAAATATAAAACACAATTCAAATTCATCACCATTCATCTTCATCATTACCATCGTAATATAGTTACTTCACACGACGTTAGGGGTTTAGATTACACAAATAGATAAAAATCTTTTTATTGATTACTTAAAAAAATCTTGCAAGTATATACTTCAAGTCATTTCATTATTCGCATGTAACTTATAACCTATTTGCAGCATTGTCTTTTAAAATGGGCGCCGCGTAGGCAGTTGTCTATTTGTCGACCCCAGAGTAGATGGATGACTTGGTGAAAGTCGCGGGCAATCGGTGGATGCACGCGGCTCATAGCCGCTCGCTGTGGCGATCATTATAGGAGGCCTATGTCCAGCAGTGGATGTCTGTGGACTGACATGATGATTATGATCGTCTGTGACCTGAAATCTTCTATCTATATACAGACAACTATTACACGAGGAATAAATAACGTATGATCTATAAATGTTTAATATATAAATACAAACGCCAGCATAACAACAACTTACCCGCATTTTCTTTGGGAATATCTTTCTTAGAATTTTCGAGATATAATCTCTTTAACATTCACTTAATCCTCGAGGTTTCCCAGTAAACTGCAACTATAAAATATAACTATACTTAAATAGGCGCTCAATATCAATACGTTCAATACGTTTCATGATAAGTTCAAAGTTAAAATAGGGCTATATAATATATTACTGTATTCAATTTTTAAGTACTACATAGGATTACTTTCTAACAATTTAGATAAGTCGAATATAGAATTGTATCTGATTACAAATGTAATTGGTAACTATCTTGCTATACGCTTTGGCATTGCTGTAAGCATAGCAAGAAACTGTTGAATAAATAAATAAATAAAGGACATTTAACATCTGTATAAAGACTTATTAGTCAAAGTATATCGTAAAATTGTATTCTTTTTCATTATTAAATATATGTAAATGTGTATAGAATAAACATTAGCTGTAAATATTTGTACAACTGTGTCTTTCTATGAAAAAATATTTTGTGGCCGCGGCGCCGTTGGAATGTTATTTTGATGAAGTATAAATATATCTTATAAAAATGACTTTACTATAAAAATAAAGTTTTGATTTTTTTATTCAGAATGGGCCATGAAATTTAAATCAATATTATTATAAAATTTTAAGACTGTCTGTACATTAAAGATATTTCGAATTATAAAAAAAAATAAACTCATCCAACTAATTAAAGGCTTCTGAAACGGAAACCGACTCTTTGTTTGTTTCCTTTTCGAGCTTCACGCAAAAACCAGTAGATTAATTTTGGTCATACTATTGCAGTCTTAAAAATAAAATTCCAACATAAATACTGCAGTATGTTTCATTATACTCATAATTGGTCAAATACTTGTAGAACTAATTAACTATTTTAAAATGATATTAACTATTTTAAAATTTAATAAAAAACTTATATATAACATTGCTCTTTAAAATCTAATTAAATATATATGTATTGATGTTTTATGCCTTAACGTTGTGTGGCACTGGCGTAATAAAAGGCGTCACTCAATTTCTTCACGTGGATACTGTGAGAACCAGACAGGGAATGTATCAGAACTATTGTTCTGATACATTCCCATTTATAACTATTTAGAACTATTGTTCTGATACATTGTTTTTGTTATTGTTGCCTATTGGCAGCATCGTTATCCTATTATTCAATCAAAATCTACCGCGACCACCTAGACAAAGTCAAGCGTGGCAATTATGACAAATTGGACAGATTTGATTTTTTTCTCAATCGGTGTCTTCATTATTGAAGGTCGTGTCCAGCGGTATTATTGTTTTTTAATACACAATGGAGACCACGTACTAGCAAGCGCAGTGTGGGACGGCCACCTACGAGATGGACCGACAACCTGGTGAGGATCGCTGGGTCTCGCTAGATGCAGGTGGCTATGGACCGGTCGCGCTGGAATTTGATCGGAGAGGCCTATATTCAGCAGTGGACAGCTGCGGGCTGAAATGAAATGATGATGATGATGAATGCACGATGCACTATGCTTCTCCATGCACTCCAGTCCTCAGCGGTCTTTATAGTTTCAGGTATTAGCAGGCTGGTGTCTTTACTAGGTCTGATCAATGGATAGGTGAGCGACCGCATGGTCTTTTCCCGTCAACCTGACTCACTACCATTAGCTTCTCCAGGTTGCTAGGATTTATACAAGCAACATGTCCGAATTAATTGAGTATATCTCCGAAAGAGACAGAGGACAGGCTTGTGGTTTTTCCGAACTCCTTGAGAGTCGACACGTTCAAGGATTTGATATTTCGGTCATATAATCTGTAACCTGCTTTAATTCGTAAAATGTTTTCATCTCTCTCTTCCCGTGGACCTTCTCAGGGAATATGCCAGGGTAAAAGGAAGCAGCGTTATTCTGTAATCAACCGCCATCTACTGCCATCTTCAAAGCCCCCCTCAAGCGTGAAGATAATGGCATATTCATTCTATTTAAGGGTGAGTCCAATTCCAGCAGTAGACCTGATAATTTCATAATCCAACAGAAGAAGGGTTAGGTACTACAACGTTATTTGAATTAGGTTTGATTTGAAAGACAATCGAGTTTGCTGTTGTATGAAAAGTGATTTGTTTTTTAATAGTATTATCTGTCCTATCTTCAGTATCACCACAAAATTTTCACTGGTGTACGAGTAGGTATATTAATAATAACAATATTGTGGACACATATTTTCTTTACACACATTGATCTAGCCTCAAATTAGGATTCCCCATATGTTGGGTACTAGACAACGATCGATATACTTACTAATACTATATATACAACGTTAAAGATAAATGTTAATACACATATAGATAAACAGCCATAAGTAGGGTACAAGCATTCGTGCGCACCGCGCTGATTGTCCCTACCAGAATTCGAAACGGAGATCAGTGTTACTATTAAAATTACATGGTGAAAATATAAATATTATATTAATCAACTATGTTAATTTTATCTGTTCGACTACGAAATGGCTCATAAATGATGATCGATTTCAACATTAATTATCATGCAAATAGATGATAAAGGACTGGGAATGGATAAAATCAAATTGTATGAACATTACATACGCAATATTGAATTGTAATTGCCTTCGACGAACACACAATTTGTCTATCTAACGACCATTAATGTATTCACAAATGGCGTAATTAATTAAACACGCTTGAAATTATCACCATCATCAGCCCTTGATAGTTCACTATTCACTGTTGGACATGGATTTCCTCCTTAAAGGGAGGGATTAGCCATAATTGCCACACTTGGCAGGTGTGTTGGAGATCGCAGTAGATTTTGATTAAATAACAGGATAATGCTGTGGCCTATTATACTGATAAATCTTATAGCTGATTCTCACAGTGACGCTGTTATTATGCCAGCGCTACATAGCAATATGCTGATAGGCACCACACACCTGAAATATGACGCTTAAAAGTATGGCTACAGTACAAAAATGACTTGTGCTTTTATTGTTTCGAAACTGCTCTATCGAAACAAATGTGTTTGATATCTCCAATGCCTATTAAACAGAGCCACAAAATTTTAAGAATCTTAGTATTTATATTGAATTTTATATTGAAAACATAATTTCGAAAATCTTATTGAGCCGTTCTTTTTTAAAGTTGAAATTAAAATTAATTCACAAATTTTATTATTAGCACATAAGAAATGATTGCCTAGTCACATGACCATACACTGCCATATCTTACATCTCAAGTTCGAACCCAGGGCACGTACCTCTGAAATTTTGAAATTATGTGCGTAATTATCGCTCATTTCGAATAGTGGAGGAAAATATCGTTAAATATGCTGCACGGCTGAGAGATTTTCTCGATGCCACGAGAAACATAGTTCAATCTCAGGCCAGCGTGGTAAACTATGGTGTAATTACGAAGCGAATGAAGCGATTTGCTTCTACGTTCATAATACTTGCAGCCAAAGACTGGAATAGTCTTCCTGCGTCAATATTTCCATCGGGTTATAATGTACTCTTAGGTGTCTTTAAGACAAGAGCAAATAGGTTTTTACTAAGTTAATACATACGTTAAGTTATATCGCCACTTACCATCAGATGGGACTATAGTCAAGTACTAGCTTAAATATGGTAAAAAAATACAGTTGTGGCAACGTTTGGCGAGACTAGCCATCTTAAAAAAATAGCAGTATTACTTTGGCAACTAATATCAATACTATTTTAATCGGATTTCAAAATCATTATTACAATCAAATTATTATATTTTTTTATTATTGCAGTTAGCGTTATTAAATATCACTAACCGACTGATGGTGATCGCTTCGCTACGCTTTCACATCTCCGTGTGTACTATTAAAATCATTCAAAACATACACCAGTTGTCGCCCCAAGTCCCTGCGTTATTGCGATTCTCCGCGATAAAATATTATTGTTATCATAATACAATAATATTTTGAGGAAATTTTGGGCGTTGCGGATGTTATTATTCGCGAGGAGAATTCTGCCATGAAGACGAGTTAGGTAAATAATTGCGCTTATTTATAGAATTTTGCGAATGTGATAACTGAAAGAGACGATTATAGAAACAGCTTATCAAATATACCTTCGTGCTTCTGTTACATAGCAAGAGATGACTTAGTTTCTTCAATGAGACTATTACGTGATTCTGATGATAATTAATCTATCACGTCATTCTAATCATCAGCCTATGGATTCCACTGCTGAATCTCACGTCCATGACATATTTCAAGTCGATACGATGCATCTTTTAGCGTGCGGCAGTTGTAACTTTGGAATTCAATAAATTCAACAGTATTAATCATCACAATCAGCGCGTGGAAGTCCACTGTTGGACATGAGCCTCCTCCTTAAAAAGGAGGGATTTACTATAATATCCATCCTCGGTAAATTTCTTGGAGATCAGAGTAGATTTTGGTTGAATAACAGGATAATTCCGCTGCCCATTATCCGGGTATATCCCTTAGTGCTAAGGTCAGGGAGTACTTAGTCTTCTAGCCTGTCCGGCAAATAGACTTAAGTATACGGGTAAGCGACCCCGGACTCCCGAGCTACTACAGTCTCTTCTTACTCCTTCCGAGATAGTAGTATCCTATATCCTATAGTTCTTCGCCTAAATTCCATATTCCTTTCTCAATATACCTTTCCCACCTCATCCTATTTCCTTTCCTTTCCATTACGCAGTGGGAATGCAATGAGGAACTGTAATACTTTTGAACCTTATAAGATGGCGGCGTCGTGGTTCGCCACCCGACACGTCTCGTTGCCCGCGGAGGCGAAATGTGGACTGCGGTTAGACACTGCTATACCAAACGATCGTAGCAGGTGGAAGGAAGTGGTCTCTGACTACCCCAATAGGAAACAGGCGTGACTGTATGTATGTATGTAGTATGTACTATGGTCTCTGCCTACCCTTATGGGATATCGGCGTGAGTGTATGTATATATGTATATCCCTTAGTCGGTTCTTACATCTCCCACGGGATGAAATAGCATAACACTCTTATTATGCCAGCTCCACACAGCAGCGTATTATATATTATATAGCTTTAAACTTGAACAATCCGCCCACTAAAGTGGTTACAAGTAAGAGGTTGCCTTTAGCGATAAGACCTATTGGTGCCGATTCTGTTGTAACAAAACTTAACCAAATTTAGTCCCTCCCTATCTCTTTCCAATGTCAAATGTCAAAACAAGATGACTACAATTTTGGTGCTGTCAGTTTCGTTTCATCCCCAGTCCATATCGTCCCCACCACAGGGGCACGGACCTCCCCTGATCAGGAAGGGGATTAGGCCATAGTCTATCGCGCTGGCCTAGTGCGGGTTGGTAGACTTCACACAGCCATGCGGGTATGCAGGTTTCCTCACGAAGTTTTCCATCTCTGTTAAGTAGATCGGTGTCTACAATGTAGACCGTACACGAATTACAAATAATAACTCAGTGGTAAGGGACCGGGATTCGAACCCACGACCCTTCGATCGTAAGCCGTGTCTAAAACCACTACACCACCAATGCACTACAGTTTCGTTAAAACGTCAAAATTAAAAGATTAAGACGCAATCTCGAAACATACAGACTAAAGATACGCAAAAACGCAACACAAATTTTTTGAACCGTTTGATAGAAACGTAGGTCGATAGTCGCTATAAATGTTTGCTATCTCGTTTTGGCACTTGACATTAGAAAAAGATAAGGAGGAACCAAATTTTGTTAAGCTCTGTTACAACAAAATCAGCGCCATTGTGTAAATTTTCTTACTCCGTTTACATCATTTTGACAAGTGATTGGTGTTGGTTCCGGGTTTGAATCCTAATAGGGACAAACCGCGTGATGAGCAGGAATGTTTGTACCTAAGCCATTTTTATCTAAATATAGTATTATCATTTATCTATATAAGTAAATATATCGTTGTCTAGTACCCCAGACATAAGAAGTCCTAATTAGGGTGGTGTCCACAATATTATTATTAACTGACATATCTTCTTGGTGTTTTAATGACAATATGTATATCTTATTTATACATACACCAGATTTCAATATAAATAAAGTTGTACATTCATGATGACAGGGAAAATAAAATACATTTTTTGCTAGTAAGTTTTATTTTATTTATTCAATAAAATATAATCTAGAAAATATTATGGACCTGTCTTACTAAAGTCTATTTAATAGAAACCATTTATTGTAGAAGCAAGTCCGCTGAAACACAATTCGCTACTAGTATCGCTTGTCATGTAACCAGATAAGATAGCGTGACAAATTGCACCTGTCATGTGTCACGTGCATTTTTATTAGAAACGTGTTATATTAAACATAATAAAAATATAGTTGCTTGGGATAACCTTATGTGCAGGCTTTTTTTTCGTTATCATGAAAAATGATTGTTGAAATAAAATATTTTCTCTCTCCACTAGATTTTCAGAGGATAAATAATTTTATCTATATTAATATGATACAAATCCCCACCGGAGGACCAGGGAAAAAGACGTGATTGTATGTATGTATGTATGTGTGTCATATAAAATTGTAAAACGGCAGTTTGTACATTAAAGATATTTCAAAAAATCTAATTCAAATGTTGATTTTCAATTTGGAATTAGTTGTAATTCCAGGCTTCTGAAACTGAAACCATCTTTTATTTTCTTCGCGTCTTTTTTTTTATTTGTTTAAGCTTCACACAAAAACTGGTGGGTATGTTTTGATCACACTGTTGCAGTCTTTAAATATTAATATTTGGTTTGGCCATTTTTACAAATACACACATCACGCAATTACACACGCATGCACACACACATCCTTCATCCTACCGATCCCCGCTACCTGAAGTTAGACGCAAGACGTCTATCATCGAAAAAAGTTGTTATCGGAACTGCAACTGACGTGCAACACAGCGCGCCGCTTTAAAAATTTAATAAAATTACATTCGTAATATATTTAAATATATCCGCAACCAAACCTGTCCATAACAAGAAATTAAGAAAAAATAAATATAGACTTCGCAAAAAAATAGTGCTGTGATCAAGTGAGCTGTACAACGGAGACGGTTGGTGATCGAAGAACGGATGTGGATCTCAACCAGCGCCTGACAGCCATAAGGTACAACTGTAAGTGTAAGTAAGTGTGTGTGTGTAGTAAGGTGTAAGGTACCGTCCATTATACACCCCAGAATTCCTACTTAAATATTGTAGTATGTTTCATCAAAATCGGTCAAGTAAAACTGAAGGTACAGCCTGATCTCCATTTTAGTAGCCGCTATTATGGGAAGAGAGCTTAAGTAAAAGTGGTTTTTTTTTATAAATCTATAATTATTTAGAGATTTCCCACGCACCTTATTTATTTATACTTTAATTATTTAGCAAGCAAACCGATATTCACTTGGGTGAAACCGAACCCCGCACACTGTGTACGAAGAGTTCGCTCTTATATACCCAATATATTGTATACCTAATATATTATATTGTACCTAATATCAACGGTGACATCATACGCTTAAATTTGTTAATTTCGTTTTTAAATTTTTGAAACAAAAAAAAAAGATCTATAAATTCTAAAGCTACAAAAGAGTTATCAGTAGTTTAAATTTTTAATTTTCAACCTTCCGTGAGTCACATGTGAGCTCGCGATGAACAGGCAGTTTGTGGAAAGTGAGCTCAAGATAGGAACAAGACTAAAAGTGAAAATAGTTATAACAGTGAAGTGAAATACTGGAAACCACTAATAGACCACTATAGTGCCAGATCAGTGGTAGCGGATGTAACGGAGTGTAAGGCACTTATCGAAGCTGGAATACGCGAATCGGAATTCCATAAGTCCGCTGCGGTATCGGAGTCGCTGTTTATAAATTACTGAAGCGCTACCCTCATATTTACAATTTAAACTCACTTTCTTGCAAATATAAATAGAAAACAAACGTAAATAATTCCTTTGCTTTCGGTGAAATTATATTTTCTTTTTCTTTAATATATTTTTACAAAAAGAATTCAGATGCTATTTTCAAAGATATTTTTTTAATATAATGGAGGTACATATATCGAGAAAGAATAAGAATACTGAAAGATAATAAACAAGTAAACTAAAATAAACTGTTAATTTTCAGTAAAGTGAAAATATATTTGTATATTGTTGTGTACATATAAAAATCAATCTCCGTGCGTTAGTCTAGCAAAAACTCGAAAACTGCTCGACCTAATTGAGTATTCTTTTTTCGTTTTCTTCACCTGAATACAGAGTTGGTTTATGAAAAAATGAAATTGGGAAAACCCAAAGGAACAGCCAAAATATCGAAGAAATAGTTTTAGGTGATACGAAGTTCATACGGCCAGCCAGTCTGGTATAAATACTATATCTTGTAAACATAGTTACAAAATTTATTATTTTTACTAGCTTTTGCTCGCGGCTCTGCCCGCGTGAATGTCGGTTTTTCGCTACATGGGAAATTCCAACACAATCATATATTTATATAAAAAAACCAATGAACCAAATTTACTTTAGCTCTCGTACCTTAACGGCGGCTACTAAAACAGAGATCACACTGTATCTTCAATTCTAGTGGACCGTTTTTGATTACTGCAGTATTTAAGTCGGAACAGTACTTTTAAAACTGTAACAATAAACTAAAATCTACACCCTGGTTTTTGCGTGAAGCCCGAACAAACAAACATGAAGAAGAAGCCCGTCTCTGAAGCCCGTTATTAGTCGATCTGAGTCGTTTGTTTTTGTAATTAATAACTTTGATTTTTAAAACTGACATATAACAATTTTATAATAGTATAGATATTTCAATGTGTTAGTTTTATGTTTAATACTTGTATGATTGCATAAATATTAAAAATATAAAGTCACCATAGGCGTAGCTATGTAATATGTAGTCAGATATGCCATAATGTGAAAACTGATTTTGTTTTCATGGTAAACAGAGGAAGTTCTAATGATTAGGCACAAATATCTAATCTTTACCGCAAAATAGAAAATTGAAACCTAGGTTATGGATACATGGTTAAATACGTTACTGCATTTACAGGCGCTAGAGTTATAGAATAATAATATATAATATAATATCTAATGTAGATTTATATAAGTTTATTGTGATGTTTGATATGTAAATGTGGTAATGTTGAATAATATTGAAACATAAATATTGAAATATTGAAAAACTGTAATAAAACTGTGACTAACATTGCATAGTAAACTTATTTTTTTCAAGACAGTAAGTCTGCGGAAACTTTTGCTTAGTAAATGTATCAATTGTCAGATTGACCTCAAAACTCTCAAAAAGCAATAAAGTGAGATACACCAGCATTTTATTAACTTATAAAATAAAAATTATATATCTACTCAGACATAACTGTAGGGGCTTGGACCCCTTTGCCTGCACTTTTAAAAGGGAGAACATAAAAAAAATACATTCGACGTAGACTGTATCGATAAAAATTATTTTTAATTTACTGAAATGTTGATTCGTATAAATTTCATTTCATTCCGTAATGCGATCTAACTTATTTCAAGCTCATACCGATTCAGCAAGATCAAAGACGTTACGTAAGCGTATATATTGATGAGGTATTACGATAAAGTATCATTTGAATATTACGTGATTCGAAATTGAGAAAAGAACAGGGAAACGCAATCATATTGAAACGCGAGAATGATATGGTGTTTATTTTAATAAATAATTATAATTAATACAGTATAATATTATTTAATAAAAACAATAATAATTAAAAATTATAATTACAATACTTCCCAAAATGTAACTTATAGATAATTTTATTATAATCTACTCGTTTTACGGACTAATCAGTTATTCAACACATCTTCTCGTTCTTTCTCTCTCTCTCACACATACACACGCACACGCACACGCATGTGCACGCACTCACATAAAATGGTTACAGATAAATATTATTGTTTACTTGAACCATCAACCGATAATCATCATATTTTTTTATTATATTTTATGGCCTGGTATCTGAGACTTTTAAGCCAACTCATCATTTTAATATATACTTTCGTCAGTTTAACAATAAAATATCTATATGTCACATTTTATTGCTTCTTGTGAGTTTTGAAGTCAACATAACGAATACCAGTTTGACCAGGCAAATTCCGTAGGTCTATTGCTTTGAAAAAATACAGTCACTTTGTTATGTTAGTCACAGTTTTATTCCAATGTTTCAATATTGTTCACGATTATTGATCCTTAATACACAAAACAACACCAAATTTATACACCCACTCGGGTTGCCGCCAAAACTCAATCATCATAATGGTTGATAGTAACCACAGCTTACCAACAACCTATCAGTTCATAGATATCTAGGTTAAATTTTTTTCAAAACTTCACCCATTCATTCGTGCACGCCGCTGTACAAACATCGAATACAATAGCGAGAACAACGCCACTCAATCATTCTCTAGACACACAAAAAAACAACTTGCATATGGAGTTTTACACAGAGACGTATATCTCTATTTCACTGTTTTCTGTTCACTACGCTCCGATTATGGTCGACATTATATATATATATATATATATATATATATATATATATATATA
>WUAW01003827.1:14678-25660 GCA_017165845.1 Thaumetopoea pityocampa | reverse complement strand
AGCGCTCGCCACCTCGTCCGGTGACGCTGTAATGGCCTCAGGGCCAACAGCAGCTCTCACATCGAAACTGTTTGTTTCATATGACATAGACTTGGTTGAGTTTATTTGGAAAGAAAACTGTCGTAGGATGCAAGGGCGTAGCTGTGCGTGATTGTTTTATTGTTCACGATAGTGTACGAGTAATACCCGAAAACATTAAAAATAAACATAAAAAAAACAATAGCATGCCGACAAAATGTTGAACCTTTTAAATATTTCTTGTAATTTTATCAAAAACATTGACATAACAATTACTGTTGTTATCTTCTAATAGGGTCGCTTTTAAACTAGTTTATGACAGTGATAAAATAAGCTTACAAAATCAACGTAAAAGATTACCTTAAAATGTTTTTTTATTCAAGGTCACACATGTATCTAAATTATCAAACTTTTTTTTTATTTTAATATAAAAGTAGGTTTTTTCGAACAGAATCTGTCAACATATTTATATTTTTTATCGCCATGGACAAACTCGTGGCACGTCACTAACTCACGATTGCCAGCAGCGGTTACACACACACGCATGACGTGGTCTGTTAGTTTCAATGTATTCGTAAACCATTGCGGAATTAGTACTCAACGTTCGAATAGTCATTAGTACAGAGCAAGCATTGTAAAATATTTACATAGAACATTGCGACTAACGTTCAGTCACATAATACCTAAATATGGAAACAATGAAATCAATCAATCTAAAATTGTTTTCGTTTTTTACTAAGATAAACATGTTATTTTCAATACTTACCGATGATATGTGATTCCATTTGACTTAATTTTTTTTTTTTCACTTCCATTTTTACAAATTATTATGTAACAACACGGCATTGTAATATGTTATGCAGGCAACGTTCGAACTACAACTGATAGCCACTATCACTGCCGCGAGGAATGTGTTCTGTTCTTGCGCATATTGCTACGACACCGTTCCGCATCCTTTACATATCTCTCTTTAGTTTCTAAGATCTGTGGTTTACGCGTAATTAAGTAACAAACGTCTATATAAACTCACATATTATAATACACACTATTATAATAAATAAGGAATATTAATACCAAAAGGGATCTTTTATTTAATTCAAAACATTGCATACAAAAATATGACATGACTTAAAATGCACGCAAAATTTTAATCGGTCATGATAAATATACGCTGTTTCTAAGCTAAACATTCAAGTACATTATTCATCACATCACAGAATTTAGCCTCCGGTTGGGATCAAGTTGATTAAAGAGCCTGTGCCCTTTGTCGTAGCATCGGTAAATATACATAACGACGCAACATGTTTGGGCTTTGTTACGCAAAAGTAGACCACCATTTTAACGTGAACGGATATGTTCAGAATATCAAGTATTTCATGATTACACCGCTAAATATGTATTCAAATCTATATTTACAATAATATATCTGTACCGGGTTGCTTTAATTGCGTATATTCTAAATCTTTTTTGTATAAACAGGAATGTATATTATTATTTAATCTTCTTCTTCTTGACGTTATTAATCACGGCTTCCATTGCCAGGGTCCGCCTTCCTACTAAGTTTCCTCCACTTTACTCGGCCTTTGATATCCTCAATTATAAGTCCATTGGCTTCCATGTCATTGATCACAACATCCAGGCAGCGCTTCTTAGGGCGGCCCCGAGATCGCGCTGCAAAGACAGCCATATCAAGGCATCTCCTAACGACGTATTCTCTGGGCCGGCGCATTACGTGACTGAAACATCTCAGGTGACTCTCCTGGAGCTTATCTTCCACGTCACGTACGCCGAGACTCTCTCAGATATATGAGTTACGCACGCGGTCAGATCGTGAGGCGCCACTCATCCACCTCAGCATCTTCATCTCCGTGACCAGCGTCACCGACAGTCAGTCAGTGTGGCCGGCAGTCAGTGTGGGCCGACCTTGAGTAGACACATCCAGAAACTCAGCAGTTTCTGGATGTGTCTACTCAAGGTCGGCCCACACTCACTGCCGTGTAAGAGAACTGGTTTGACAATTCCTCAATATACCTAAATATATTATTATTTAATACCATATCATAATAACGTGTTTGATTATAGATTTATTTGACGATATTTTAATGTAATATTAGTATAATAGTAGTGTCATTCAATTTCTTCCTATGGATGCTGTGGAAATGCAAAGGGAAGTACAATGGATAATGGGTAGCAGCGTTATCCCGTTATTCAGTCAAAATCTACTGTGATTTGCAAGACGTCTGTCAAGCGTGGAGACTATGAGAAATCCCTCCTTTTCAAGGAAGAGGCTCATGTCCAGCAGTGGACTTCCACAGGCCGATGCTGATGATCAGGGTGTATTTAGATTTGACCAACTTCTATGCCTGTCCTACGGCACAAACTATTTTATCATCTAATCTTAGAATTCAACTGCATGTCGTTAGCGAAGATAAGTAAACTAACATATCAATGGTAACTTAAGGCGTCATTAATAAAGTCAATGGCGGCGTCGTGGTTCGCCACCCGACGCGTCTTATTGCCCGCGGAGGCGAAATGTGGGCTGCGGATAGCCACTTTGCTATATCAAACGATCGTAGCAGGTGGAAGGAAGTGGTCTCTGCCTACCCCAATGGGAAAGAGGCGTGACTGTATATATCTATGTAGTATGTACTATGGTCTCTGCTTACCCTTATGGGATATCGGCGTGAGTGTATATATGTATGTAATAAAGCCAAGAGAAGATGCCAGAAGGAACAAGAAATCTAAACAGAAGAAAGAAACAATGTTATTTATGTAATTTGAAACTGTCAATGATATTAAACCTGTCGAGATTAAACACTTCAGACTCCGTCCCTGGAAAATTTCGCTTATCTCACTTCTTCAGACTTCATAGTACGTAGGACGTAGATACCGTACCAAATATAGTAATTCTTTTTAGCCAAGATTTTTTTTTGGACTTGAGTCAATATCTGCTGTACTGTAAAGAATACGACTACGGGGTGTGTTTATATGTGGGATGTGTTTAAATAGGGTTGAATCAGAGTACCGTCTTCATCCCCGTACTCCCGACATTTCTTGCGATAGCTAATATCATTCAGACTAAATCTAAAGAGTACGATCTCCTCTAATGTGATAGACATATTATCCTAATGTTATCATCATCATATCAACCCAAAGACGTCCACTGTTGGACATAGGCCTCCTTTGATGATCGCCACAACAAACGGATGTGAGCTGCATACGTCCACCAATAGCACAAGACCTTAATTAGGTTATCATTCCACCTATTCGGGGTTTTACCCACACCACGCTTTCCTGTTCACAGTCACTGCTCCAATACTAAGACCTCAACTTCCATCGCTTCTCCTAGTTATGTATGCCCCACCCACTGTCACTTCAACTTTGCAATCCTTTTAGCCACAGCAGTGAGTCTGGTTTTCCTGGGAATTATTTAATTGCGAATTTTATCTCACTGGAAATTTCGAGCACAAATAACTCCTTCCAGTACTCACTGTGTGACCTAGCGCTTTCTTTTGAGGCCTATATTAACCATGTCTCGAATCCGTAAGTCATAAGTGATTATGCGCACTGATTTAAAACCTTGATCTTTAGGCATTCCAGTATTTCTCATCCAAACAACACATGCGATCGAATCTATAAACTAACATAAACTGTCGCAAGCAAACCTATATAATAATTTCCACACGCAGTCGTAACATTTGGCAAACGGAACGCCCCATTCAGACCAATAAAAATATACATATATAAAACATAACCGTAGAAGGTCTCAGATATCTGATTATAGGATTGGGTCCCCATCACATTATGATAATGGATACTTCTGGGACGCTTGGATATAGAAATAGATTGATTTCCAATTTTTTCGCGTAGGCATCGAAGAGGCGAAGGCTGATTGATTTTTAGGTTATTGCGTCTGTTATTACTATAGGTTTTCGATAATTATGCGACGAGTCCCGTCTGTTTCGGAGACATTATTAAGGATTATCTGTTGGTGATAATTGGGAACCTGTCTGGATGTTATATTAAATTCTTCGTAGTTAGATTATTTATTTTATTATCATCATCATAAATTCATGGACGTTCACTGCTATTTATGGGCCTGCTGCCTAAAAAGAAGCGATTTGCCATAATTTCCAAGCTTGGGACGCATCTTGGATATCGCAGTATATTTTAATAACAAGATAAGGATACTAACCATTGCCCTAGTACATTTCTCAAAACATCTACAGCAAGAGATGGAGTGACGATATTATTAAGCCGACGCTACACACTAGAACATATAATACTTACCATAATAATTTTAAAATATGCCACTCGAAGTAAACTAGATTGAATGAGTTTATTTATAAAAACCTAGTAGAATACCCTTAACGCACTCCATTACAGAGCGTGACTATCCAAAATTAAGAGTGAAACAGCTATTTTTTTGAAATACTAGCACCTTATTCGTAGTAGGGGCATGTCACAACATGTCAGACGTGCTAATTTGACAGGCGATATAGTATGTCCTTGCCCACACGACGAGTGTGTGTGTACAGACCCCTAAAACTAATTACTTAGCTTTTAATTAAACGGAGTCAGGAGGCATGTTTTACACTACACCTAGGGTTAAGGGTGTAATTTAATATTATAATAAGTACCAGTGTTTTCTTATTATTTTTTAATTTAAACTGTATACGCTAACTGTGTATGGGCGAACTTAATGCTATTTTTGTTTAGTCAACCCTTAGATGGTACTGAATAAAACTATATGAAGTATCTGATAAAAATAAAGGAGAATGAGACATAAGCTTAACTGAGACTTATATAACATACTAATACATAGATATAATAACATAATATATAGATATTTTGGCAATTGCGTCACAGTTTTACAGTAGTTAACGTTAACCTTACCATATTATTCCAAACTATAGCGATATAAATAATGAATGGCGAAATAAATGAAGACGTTCACGGTCACGTCGTGATATCACCAGTCATAGGTCGAAGTATGGCAGGAGTGACAGTATCAGAAAAGGGAAAATCCTCCGATCAGATAGGTGTTGTATCCAACGGAGCCTGTTACTGCTCCGACGGTTGATGTCGGCACGTTGCGTGTACACTAAATCGCTATCAAACTTCATTAGCGTGATTCAGGCATCTACGTCAATATCGTTAGTCAAGAGTTGCGCCATCTGTTATCAATATATTCTACTATGTCGCGAAGAAGCTACATAATACAATGAAAAAGCTACAGAACATTAATTGAGATCTTTTTCTTTGTAATTTAAGGAGATTAATCTATATAAATATTTGAAGAGATTTACATAAGATTTAATCATCATATTATATTTTGAATTAAGAAACAATTCGCTTCGTTTAGAAACAACATACCGTAGTATGTTGTTTTTAATTTATAAGAATAATATTAGGCACTTTAAAGTCAGAGACCGTTTCGTTATTTGACACTTAATTGAAAACATCAGTTTCTTGGTTTTAACCGCACAAATGCTATAACAGCCAGATATTTTGGAAATAACTGAATACATAATACATTTTAAAGAAAAAATGTACTTTCATGGTTATAATATACATATCTTGCAACGATCTCATAAATATTACACAATAGTTAAAATTGTTGTTATTATATATTAGTATATATTTATGTATGTATTAATATTGTATATATTTATCTTTATTATATTTTCATCCACCAGATTTCATTTGCTGCTGCATCTACTTCATTCTCTTTGCACTACGTCCGCATTAACTCCGCTTTTACATATTTAATATATGAAGTATAATAAATAAATCATCAAATAAATACTTTCGTTTATTAACACAAAGCTACGGGTAAATAACTGTACATAAAATGTTCCCTATGCCAACCCTACGCCTAAAATATAGCCACACAATTTCATTACTTAAAAAAGGTTCAAAAACGATCATCAAAGATTCGCCCGAGACGTGAAGTATTACATCGACCTGCCACCCTTTACCCCGGCGTCCGAAGTGGCCTGCACGTCAATCGGTATCCCTTCAGCAATTATGGTCGTACGGAGTGTAATTTTCCACACCACTTGCCTTAATTAGGTCAACCGCTCGTCCCTTGGGCGTCGGACACTTAGTTTAAGACGTGGCCGCTAAGGAGACCGGTTTAAACTTAAGGCCATCTGAGCAACAAATCTGTAACGGGCAAACCTCTCATAAGTAGCTCAGGTAAATGAATACACTATGAGCACCGTGAACTCCTCCCGAATGTGGAAAAAAAATGAAAATAATAATAATCATCATCTATTTTTCACCACAACCAAATAAATAAATAAATAACTTAATTATTAACAACAAAATAAATAACTTAGGCCGACGTTAACAAAATTGATTGTAGAAAGACTGGTGACTGCGTTAGATTTAGTATAAAGCTCTAACACAGGTCGAAAGATCAAATCTTTCTCTTTTATGGAGTAGGCCCCTGTCCAACAATTGATATTTCACGAGCTTGGTGATGAAACAGGGATTGCTGTTATTGCAGAAAATGTATGGCGGTTGGTCATAGTATTTATGACCAACCGCCATCTCTAGTTATCCCGTCCTAACAATTCCAATGATTATATATGTGTATGGCAATCAGAACGGATCTAATCTAATATATGTACAGAGTTCTCTTTATTGCACACCAATATATAAAGCTTATAATATATAAATAAAAGTGTACTAAGAACGGTCTTATCACAAATTGCGATCTTTCCAGATACCTTTTAGATGGACAGGATCCTACGACTGAGTCGCGGTGGAAGTCAGTGATATGCATATTACTAACCGCTCATAGAATGTTTGCCGATGGCATCGTGACGTCACGAGCAGAAGATCAGTAATGTTGTCAAAGGAGTAAAACATATTAAGTACTATGTACCTGTCAGTGTGATAGTATTAATAATTTACTTACTTAAGTTAGTAGTCTGTATTATGAAGCCCCCAAGCTATCAGCTAAGACACCGATGTGGGCTGCACTCCTACCTCGACGTCCTGCGGGATTTACTCCTCTTCAGAACTTGTTCTACAGCTGCCTTTCCGGACATGAGTCCTCGCAGAAGATAATTCTATAAACTACAAAATGTCTCAAAATTTCGCTGAACTCATTGATTCTATTAATAAAATATATCAACACCGTGAACAATGTTGAGTTCATAATGGCCAGTGTATGCAAATGGGCCGAAACAGTCAGTAGTGCTCGGTACACGGTAGTTAACACGACTGGTTCTAATTCAGGCGATAAATAACACATTTCATTCGTATTTGCATTCGTCGCTAAGGCGGAAATTGCTTGCAAAATCTCGACCCGAACGTATAACGCAATTAACGAGTTTGCGTTGAAACAGATGCGGCACTTTAAATATTGTTCATTTTGCTTTGACTTTGTGAGATCTTATATTTTGAATTTTTTACCTATAATTGTATTTTAAATTCCTAACTGTATGTGTTTCATCCATTCTATAGCATTTTTAGTTTAATTATTATAAATAGACCTTTTCTTCCATAATCATTGCTTTTCATGATGCTTTATTCATCTATCAGCCCATCTTTTGATGGACTAGTCTCGTTAGCTGGGGTTTGCTCAGGTTCTCTAATCGAGAAGCCATGTTTCTTAACAGCTTCTATTCTACAAGTTATATATATTATTTTAGTAAAGTGTATATAGTTGAGCATTTGATGTTAGAAGCTTATGAAAATTCTTTTAATTCAATTCTTAAAGAAATGCTTTAAGTAGCTTACCAAACATATTATGGTCCTCTCATAACATATTCGTTTTGCATTAAACATTGTCTAAATATCAAACGATGCTATAATGAATCCAATTTGAACATTGCTATCGGTTAAATGACTGAAACACACACGCGAGATATTGTACTTAGTAATAATTACTTGCTGATCAAATTTGCAACGTTAATAACCTTATTATTACCACATCCAAATATTATGTATTACTGTATCCGCCACATCCAGCGGTTGCATTCCAAATGAGATGCAAATGCTAGAAGCGGCTGTGGCCGAGGCGAGGCGCTGCCGTAGAAATTTGCGGAGCGATGTTTGTCCAAATTTCAGGTACAGTGTAACGGGAACACTGCTGCAATCTTTTGTAGACATTAGAGGTCACGGCAAATGCTTTTTGTGGTTTCGCTATGCTTATAAATATAAAACATCGTAGAAACAAAAAACACGACTGCGAGAAAAATGTATTTTTTTGTAAATTTTGTTATACCCATGTCACTCTCATATTTAAGACTAGCTTTTGCCCGCGGCTCCGCCCGCGTGAATGTCGGTTGTCCGCTACATGGGAAATCCCAATTAGCCCCAGCCTTAGAGTAAAAGTGGTTTTTACTTGACAGTACCTTAACGGCGGCTACTAAAACAGAGATCAAGCTGTATCTTCAATTTTACTGGACCGATTTTGATGGAACATGCCGCAGTATTTAAGTCGGAACAATACCTTTAAGGCTGTAGTTTAACCAAAATCTACCAGTTGGTTTGTGCGTGAAGTTCAAACAAACAAACAAACATCGATGGATTTGGTTTCAGAAACACTTATTTCGTCGATATGAGTAGTTTGTTTTTAAATATTTTTGATTTTGGAAAACTTGACAATTTACAATTTTATAAAATTTTATAATAGTATAGATGACAATCTAACAACATCTCTCAAGCCAGAATCCATCAAGCCGTTTAGGCTACAGAGCATGCCAAAGATGTTATGTTTTTCAAGTGTATGTATACATACATACATACACTTGAAAAACATAACACTCCTTCTGGCGCAGTCGAGTAAAAGAACGTAAAATCATATAAAATTTTAATGCTTGCTGCCAATACAATTATGTATATTATTCTTACGACCCTTGTTGCTCCTGTGTTGTGTTACTGATACAGTCAACGTCACAGAATCGACAATAAAATAAACATCGGAATGCTATAGACGTGAATCAATGTACAATGACACGTAGGACGACTCCGAGTGGATTTGATGAGTGAGGGCTCGATCCCGTGTCATATCCTCGCCCTCAATACGATACGGTGCGTTCAGGTACTTTTCCACTCGAACAAAAATGCAGGTCTAATTTCTCCTGCAAGAATATCTAGTAGGCCTCGGATATTGTGAACGTTATACTCCAAAAGTCCATCCATCAAAGTAAACCGTGAACATCTTTAGAGGCTAAGGTGTTGGGGAAAGCAAACCAGTTCTTTTCCAAAAAGTGCTCAAAAATGTAAAGCACTAAGAGGTAAGTAGCTCACAAAACCGATAAACGTTAGATCCCTAATATACTGAAGTGGCAGTCCCAAAGCGGAAAGTGCTGTGTAAGTCCACTTAAAACTAAGATTACCGACGATCTAATTAAAGTGGTATGCGTGTGGTGATCATTGAATGAGGTCTATGTACATCAATGGACGTGTCTTGCCAATATGTTAATGATCATGAAGTAAAAGTAGTCTAATCTAATAATTTTAGGTACATCATGTAGATTTTAATGACTTACGTAAATAAATCTATATTATTCTTTCACAACGATTATTACATTGATATAATAGCTCATACATTTCTAATAACCATTGTAACTTTATGAAAGCCATTATAATTCAATGAGACATTTAAATTTTTATTACACCAAGTAATAAACTTAATAAAAATAATCTTAAAGTAATCACTTTGTCTCATAAATATTTAATGAAAATTAGTGTTAAAAGGAGCTAATTATAGTGAAAGCTTCGCTCTTTTAATAAGTAATATAAACGTCAATGTTCGCTATTACATTATTTGATGTTTTCTTTTAGTGCCTTCAGAGGAACATACAAAATAGCGATGTTAACAAATGATTCAAAGTATTTAAAATTACACGTGACATCTTCTCGTCAAAAATACCGCAATGCCTTAAGACTAAGGTATTCAATCAGTGCGTGTTGCCAGTGATGACCTATGGATCTGAAACATGGTCACTGACTATGAGTCTCATAAGAAAGCTCAAGGTCACGCAGCGAGCAATAGAAAGAGCTATGCTCGGAATTTCCCTTCGAGATAGGATACGAAATGTGTTAATCCGCAGGAGAAGTAGAGTCACCGACATAGCTCAAAGGATTTCAAAACTGAAGTGGTAGTGAGCGGGACACATAGCTCGCAGAACCGATGGACGCTGGGATCTTAATGTGTTGGAGTGGCGACCCCGAACCGGAAAGCGTAATGCGGGTAAAGCCCCGACTAGGTGGACCGATGACCTGATGAAGGTCGCGGACAATCGGTGGATGCAGGCGGCCCATAGCCGCTCGATGTGGCGATCATTGGAGCAGGCCTATGCCCAACAGTGGACGTCTGTGGTCTGATATGATGATTATGATGATGATTTAAAATTAAAGTGATTTGTTAGCCTAAAAATAATATGAATTAGGGAATAATGGCAATGGATTTGCAATTACACTTTTTCTACCCAACGAACCCTGAAAACTACCAAATTTCAAATATATTCAAATATACTCTTTCTGTCTACGGTGACGAATATGACAAACATGTACGGCCAAATCAGCTTGAAGACGTCGTTGCGTTTTTAGTACTGGACGGTCATCACATAAATAAATAAAAAAGACGTTTTTATTTTTTTTATAGGTAGGCATTTAATATTATAAATCTGTAAAATTTTCAAAACCAAAGACATTTAAAAACAAACTACTCGGATCGACTAATTAAGGGCTTCTGAAACCAAATCCGTCGATGTTTATTTGTTCGGGCTTCATGCATAAACCAGCAGGTAGATTTTGGTTAAATACTGCGGTTTCATCAAAATCGGTGCAGTAGAATTGAAGATACAGCTTGATCCCTGTTTTAATAGACGCTGTTAAGGTATGAGAGGTCAAGTAAAAGTGGTTCTTAGACTTTTATATAAATCTATAATTGTATCGGGATTTCCCATGTAGCGGAAAATCGGGCGGATTTCACGCGG
>WUAW01003819.1:8561-18863 GCA_017165845.1 Thaumetopoea pityocampa | reverse complement strand
TAATAATCTATAAATAAATTATGAAAAATCATGATAATTGATATGATTTACAAAATGGGTATAATCCTATTCTAAACTGAAACGCTTCTTCTGATAAATTGCAAATATATAATTACGCCATTGTTCTATTGGATGAGCGATATGTGGATGCGGTATGAAGACGTGCTCTGAACAAGATCAACCTTCTATAAAAAATCGATAAAGCGGGACACCTTTTTTACCCGACTGCAGCGAAGCCCCAAAGGAGACCTGTATGTATGTATGTTCGTTCTTATGTCCGCTCGTAACCACTCGACGGCTCAACCGATTCTGATAAATAATACGACATTAGATACGTGTTGATAGTGCAAGAGTCTCCGGGTACATAAAATTCTTAAAAAATCAAAATGGCGGATTTTATGTGCATTTATGTACTAGCTGAAAAAAATTTTTAGAGCCTGATTTTTCAGTAGTCGAGTTTTTGTTTTTGAATTTACTTTTTATTTGCCTTTTTAACTTAGAAGTGTGTCAGAATCGTAGTATGTGGCGAAATGTGGTCTCTGCCTACCCTTATGGGATACCGCTGTGAGTGTATGTATGTAGGACACCTTTACCTAGCCATTGCTAGGATACCCATTGGATAGACTATAAAAATTTACCTAAAGAAGAAATATATATAGGTATATATTACCTCCCCACTTTGTATGTCNGAATCGTAGTATGTGGCGAAATGTGGTCTCTGCCTACCCTTATGGGATACCGCTGTGAGTGTATGTATGTATGACACCTTTACCTAGCCATTGCTAGGATACCCATTGGATAGACTATAAAAATTTACCTAAAGAAGAAATATATATAGGTATATATTACCTCCCCACTTTGTATGTTCTTTTTTGTATAATTTATTTGCTTTCATATTTTATTAGCTCTATTTGTTTTGCTTGTTCTAAATATATTTTCTATCTTCTTTATTTCTATAATGTGGCCGTTTGTTTTGATGAAATAAAGTTGATAATTATAAAGGGAAACCTTTTAACACAAAATTTACAACATAATCATTGGCGCCGATTCTGTTGTAACAGATCTTAACTAAAAATGGTCTCTCCCATGGCATTTTCTAATGGCAAATGCCAAAACGAGATAGTTACAATTTTGGTGCTGTCANGTTTTGATGAAATAAAGTTGATAATTATAAAGGGAAACCTTTTAACACAAAATTTACAACATAATCATTGGTGCCGATTCTGTTGTAACAGATCTTAACTAAAAATGGTCTCTCCCTATCTTTTCTAATGGCAAATGCCAAAACGAGATAGTTACAATTTTGGTGCTGTCTGATTCGTTTAGTAACGTCAAAATTAAAAGATTTAGGCGCAATTTCGGAACACAAGGACTAAAGATACGCAAAACGCAACATTTTTTTGAACCTTTTGACATAAACAAAGGTCGGGACTCGCTATAAATGTTTGCTAACTCGTTTTGGTGTTTGACATTGGAAAAATATAGAGAGAGATCAAATTTAGTTAAGTTCTGTACACTAGAATCGGCACCGTTATGTTCATATCAAATTACAGATGTTTAGTACTTTAGGAGGATATAAGCCTCCTCTAATTGTGGCGACCTATTTTGCTCAACAGATGGCGCAACTCTTAAATGAACACATTAATATAGAATTCTGAATCACGCTGATGAAGTTTGATGGTGATTATATATAAGACGACCAGATATCAACCATTTGGGCTGTGATAGACCCTGTCAAAAATAACATCCGTTTAGTCGGAAGATCTCTTTTCCGATACTGTCACTCCTGCCAAAACTTTATAAAACTTTATTTAGATTATTTCGGTTTTTCAGTATACAAAAAAAATAATAATAAAAGAAATCGTCCGTAAAACACAATAACGTTATTAGTAGAAATCCTAAACTTTTCTTTGCAAAACTGTACACTTCTGCTGCAAAATATTTTGTCAGACATTCGATGTTACTAGCACACTACATGTTAAGGAGTGACTACAGAAAATAACCCTCCTACGCGCGTAGTAGTTTGGATGTAAGAGACTCCACTCACGATTCATCTAATAGAGTATGGCGTAATAACAAGGGGTACTTCCATTTGGTAAATGATAAGATGATAAACTATAATTATTCAAGTTACCTATATGCAAGCTCGATGGACCAAAGATCTTTTTTTAACGCAGAGAGAATCATACTACATAGGACTTCCGCAAGTCGCGAGGGCGGCTTGCGAGGCGTGTTCCTACTGACTAAAAATTCTGCGGCTGCCTTCATCGACATATTGAGGAGCTTCGGGATCCATTGTGGATGACCTACCGATGCCTCTCGATGATGGCAGATTATGAAGAAATTTATGGAAGTAGTTATCTACACGTAACAATGGATTGAGGAAATCTGAAATACCTCTAGAAATAGGTGAAATGAGGAATGGGTGTAATAGATAAAACAAACTGGGTGGAAGATTTTTTTTTATAATTTTATAAAGGTTCTAGAGCTCGAGGTTTTAGGGTTGAAGATTTTAAAAACTATGAAATTATTAAAAATATATTGTCATTCTTCATAGAATATTATTAAAAGAACCTGGGAGAAAATTATCAGTCGCTTCAAATGGTGAGTAAAAACATTCTGAGGAAACCTGCATGACTAAGAGATTTTCTCGACGACGTATGTGAAGCTTGCCAACCCGTATTAGGTACACCTGGTAGATTTTAGCTTAATGATGAAGTTGAAATATTAGCAACCGTTGTTATTGAAATATTATTAACTTTGTATATAAATATAGATCTACCAGAGTTACCAATATGTTGAGCCAACACGCGAGTATATACTGAAATACCCGTATGTTGGCCAATACATTGGTCAAGCACTTTGGCTCTGGCATGTTTAACCAACTAGCGCCATTGGGTTATAAATGATAAAATTGGTCAGATGTAATAAAAATATTGCATGCATCAGGCAAAGTAATAAGCCGCAGCTGTGTTGACTCGAGGTAAAGAACTCATTCAATATTTACGATTGTTTTACGCTGGACTTGGGAGTAAGTCACGAGAGAAAGCGATTTGATATCTTATTGTTGGTATGAGTTTTTATGTGGAAGCTGCAGGTGCCTACTAGTATTAGACATCTTGTTTTTTGTTAATTAATCTCAAAAATAAAATGTAATTAAGTTAATATTTAAATATCATTTCTTTTTAGAATTGTTATAGTAACACTCTTTATATGTTAGTATAAAGTAACCTTTGGCAGTACTGTACCGTTCCTAAAAAATCTTTCACTAATAGAAAACCACACGAAATTATAATAATTTTTAGCCTGTGGGTATCTACTGCTGGACATGGACCTCCCTTGCAAAAGAGAGGGATATATCATATTTTTTTATGCTTATCATGTGTCTTGGAGATCTTGATTCTCAGGATGTAGCTACTATAAATTATCCTATTGGATCCATAAGCTTGTTTTCATAGCATCACCAAGAGGAAATAATGTGATGCTATTATTATATCTCACCTATATTATTATTATTTAGCACACAGCATAGCGACGTAATCATTATATTATTATTTCATATTAAGCGGCATATTTACATATTTATAATAACTCAGCTGGATGACTCTTTAGAATACCGCCCAATGATTGTATTTTTCAAATTCTCAATTGGTCCAGTGAAGACAGTCATTTTATCTGATTCAGTAGAACGTCATCATATGGCTCTGAAGTTACCCACCGTTGAATATAAGCCTCTAGAAAATGTTACTCATTTTAAATGCACTGGTTTATGATCTTTTGTTCCAAACGCTAATCTACGACACACGATTGATCGTCTAACGAACTGATGGAAACTCTACAGAATCCGCGCATTCCGCTTCGTGGCTTGTTTCCTTTGATTTATGCTGATAACAAAG
Organism: Thaumetopoea pityocampa; assembly: GCA_017165845.1. NCBI lineage: Eukaryota > Metazoa > Arthropoda > Insecta > Lepidoptera > Notodontidae > Thaumetopoea > Thaumetopoea pityocampa. Next base: position 14,967 of record WUAW01003819.1, on the reverse strand, counting down.
ATTCTTTTACCGATTATTTATTTCAGATATAGTCGCATACCCCAAAATCTCTGTCCACAGCATGTTGAGCGACTCAGAATTAATGAAGTCAATGATAGCTGTTTTATTCCGTGACAAATTTATTGAGTTTATTTTATTTAATACAATATTATAATACAATTTTATTGAACTAAACGCGATCACTTATCCCTTACACCAATGTCCAAGTTATAGTAGAATATCTTAGCCCGTTACATCGAACGTTATTACAAGTTTAAGCGCTCTGTCAAAATTAGATAATTTAATTTATTAATATCGAAAGTAGTGGACAAAGCGAATTAAATTATTTGCATGACAATTTTTTTTAATAATAAATAAGCATTCAGTAATTCATCCTTATTTCGTGAACAGAAACGTTCCAATGAGTCATATATAACTCATGAAAATATGTTCAACATGTTTTGTCATAATTCAATGCGTACATACACTCACGTCGGTACCTTACAGAGTATAGAGCATTGATACCTGGTGGTCTATATCGACCCCCAGGGGTTGACGATGACGTGCAGGGGGTCCACGCCAACTATCAAAAACACATTAAGTTAATACACAAATTTACAAAAAAATCATATTAATTACGCTTTGGGGGTCTACCCAAAAGTAAAAAACTTTACAAGTGGTCTAAAAGACAAAAAGTTTGAGGACCTCTGTTATAGAGTATCCTATATCCTGACACACTTCTCTCACCTTATCAATATTTATATCTTTTCATATACTTTCGCCGATTAAGGGATAATTCAAATAACATGCAAATGTTAAAATGACATGCAAATGTAAAAGTTAATTGAAACCTAAATTAAAGCATATTATCAGTTTCTTTCGGGTATCGGTCGCTAAAATATATACTTTCATTGTGGAAGCGAGATTTATTCAGGATGTATATAACCGCTGTTTTTACGAAATGTTTAGAATGTATCTTTAATTTAACAGTATAGACTTTTTACATACAAGCTTTCATATTATTAAAAATTCAAATGCTTTTGGTTCGTTTGATAAAAGCCCATGAAAGCCTCTGATAAGTCTATATAACTTACAATAGAACTTTATTTCCCATGAAAGGCGCTCGTAAAATGGGACTAACCCAGCATGTATATAATACATGGAAGTAATTGATTGCTCAAAGTAGTACAAAGCCCAAGGCACACACGCTAGAGATTTACTTGTACTCAATAAGAAAATCTCTGACTTGTATGCCTTGTTAAGGGGTCAACCATAAATCATTTAACATTTCTTCTGCGTTTTTTAATTGTCATCATTAATAACTTGTACCTTTATTATCACTTTATGCTGTCGAATAACGTTATCATTAACGTCATCATTATCATCATATAACACACAGATGTCCACCGTTGGTCATAGGAACCTCATTAGAATGATCGCCACACTGAGCGGCTATGAGTCGCCTGCAACCAACGAATGCTGGCAACTTTCACCAGGTCATCGGTCCACCTAGACGGGGGTTGACCCGCACTACGCTTTTCAGTTCGGGGTCATCACTCCAGCACATTGAGACACCAACGTCTATCGGTTCTGCGAGCAATGTCCCCTGAAGATTACCACATCTTACAATCCTGTGAGCTATATCGGTGGTTGGTTCTCCTACTGATTTCCTCATTACATGTATAAGGGAAAATTCGAACGTAGCTGACATAGGTAATGTGTCCGTGAAATAATAAATTTCAGGAAATATAACTAAGTTATTTGATATAGCTGACACACAACCCCGTAGCCGCCTTATGAAATGCTGCCTGAAAGTTCTGAAAAAAGATATAGAGCCAATAAACTGAATTCTGAGGATGTTGAAGATTGATTTGGTTTTTTTATGTTTGAGTCAAAAGGCGGACTCTGGAAATAAAGCCGGGCTTAATAATGACATGCAGAAGAAGATTGTGACTTTTATAACCCACTGAAACATTTAAAACTAAATATCATGTCTATGTCATTAACTTGGCAGGATCACCAATGTCACGATGTTATAAGTATGGCGGGGTCATCAATGTGGCGGGGTCACCAGTGTGGCAGTGTCACCAATATGGCGAGGTCACCACTGTGTGCGAGGTCACCATTGTGGCGATGTCACCAATCTTCCCTTTACCAGTATTGCTATGCTGTGACCCTTTGATGTGATCATCAGCATCGTCAAAAACATGATTATTGTATACTATTACCCTGCCATATTATTAATAGTCCATACAATGAGTTGAGACTACTCGCAATATTCATTAGTTTTTTCGATACTTCTTCAAATGAAATAGCCGTTTGTATGAAACTAGTCCAAGCGATTACAATACAGCTTTGTTGCCGGGAGCGACTCTCAAGCTCTTGAATGTCGCGGTAACGCGCTGCTTTGAGGCCCGCTTTCATAGCACCCCGCACTCATAAGAGAGAGGGTATGTTAACAATCAGAGCGGGAGCTGTTGAATGTAAATGGAGTATTTAATATTATACATATTAAACGTAATTACATACAAATAGTAAGAATAAAACAATAATAAAATTAAATCTATATTAATATTCAGAGAAAGGTGCACTTCTGTCGGTCGGTAGGGTGCCCATAACGCCGGCCGCATTTTCTCGTTGTATAGCTATTGCTAAATTTTGAGCTAAATAGCAAACTCTTTAAAAACTTTGCGAGCTCATTTTCCCCAAGGTTCTAAAGTTTCTAGTTTACTGCTTTGAGTGTACATCATTATCCATCATCCACAGTCTACATTGTCTCCACTTCTAGGGCACAGACCTCTCTTTATCGGAAGGGGGATTAGGCCGTAGTCATCACGCTTGCCTAATGCAGATTGGTAGCCTTTACACAACCATGTGCGTATGCAGGTTTCCTCAAGAAGTTTTCATTCTCCGAAGCACATTAATGTCTACAATGTAGACCGTCCATGAATAACTCGTAGAAATAACTCAGTGGTACGGGACTCAGTGGTAGCAGTGAATCGTAGGGGTTCACTGCCGTACATAAGTGTAGGTAAAAACACACTATCGTGGATAGCCAGACGAACCTTTTGTTAGACTGTTTGTTATTCTGTGATAGTAAGAAAACAGATAAGCTACTAACCATATTCATTTTAATCGCTACTTTCATCATCCCCAGTCCATATCGTCCCCACTACAAAGGCACTGACCTCCCCTGATCAGGAAGGGCAGGCCGTAGTCTACCGCGCTGGCGTAGTGCGGGTTGGTAGATTTCACACACCCATGCGGGCATGCAGATTTTCTCACGAAGTTTTCCTTCTACGTTAAGTACATTGGTGTCTACAATGTAGACCGTACATGAATTACAAATAATAACTAGTGGTACGGGACCGGAATTCGAACCCACGACCCTTCAATCGTAAGCCGTGTCTAAAAACACTACACCACCAATGCACAATCGCTAGTTTATTATACTCATATTGATGGAGATTTAAGGTTCTTGAAAATATTTGTGCACAATTCGCTTCCTCTTACACACCAAATCCTGCGGCCAACAAAGCTATGCATAGCGGAGTAGTGAGTGGTTGGATCTAAAACAACCCTATTCAGCTCGTACACATGGAGCGTTGGAGTGAGCCGCATTTGTGTCTCGTATTGTACACAGCGCGGGCTTTTAGAACGAAAAACATGAGTTGAGAGAGTTCAGTTACTGATTTTGAGATAATTTTAAGCGGAGTTTTGTAAGCATCGCCTAGTGCATCTGCACTAAAAATGTCTGGGAACATCTGTTCCCAGTCATTTTTTTTCTCATCGACCAGTTTTAAAGTTTAGCTGGTTCCGGTAAGGATACCCTGTAGCTACATTTCTACCATATTCCCAAAACTCGACAAAAAATGTGAAGATTATTTTTAACTATGGAAATTTGCGTACGCCAACGTAGACCCCGGTCGAGACTCCCGTAAACCCCTGGGGGTCCACCTGGACCACTTTGGGAACTAAGGGCCTAGTAGTTTATCATTCAGTTTGCTCCAGAAATCCATGTATTTCGCGCCATAATATCAATATGTAGTTATTTTATTTTTTGAGCTCATCAGCGATATTTGCAATGTTTAAATATAAAAAGTCAATTGTGGGTTAAGCACGCCTTTGTACATTTATTTTTAATAACCATATCTTTGTGATTTGTACAATAAAGAATTAAATAAATAAAAATGTTACTTAATATTAATATATCTCTACAGTTAAATGGAATATCATTTCATCATTATCATCATCAGCAAACCATAGAAGTCCACCGCTGGACAATAGCCTTCTCCTTAAAAGGAGGGATTTACCATAATCTCCACGCTCCAGAGGCATCTTGGAGGTTGTAGTATGATGAGATAATAGTATATAATATATATAGTATATAATATATAATATAATATATATAATATAATATATAATATAATAATAGTATATAATATATAATAGATGAGATAATAATATGAGGTAATAATATCCATGGAAGAAAAAGTATTTGTTGTAAATAGCTAAAACTCTACAGTTGAGCCAAAAATCGTCGCAAAAAAAACATAACTTTTTAACATAAAAATATGATTATTTATAATAGAAAGTATTTTTAAATAACTACGATTTTTTAACAATTTCGATTTTATTGAAAAATTGGGTTTAATCTATTTACAGGAAATACGTTTTCTTCCATCAATTTGTTATTACAAATACGTTTGTTGCATATGGTTGATCATTTCACAACTGCATTATTTATCCAATTCATTTATGCTAACGCTCGAATTTTGCCGAAACAGTTGCAGATATAATCTCGATTTTCCAGGATTTACAACTCGATCTTGCCACTGGGGACCCAGGCCTTTGTCTAACCGGAGAGTAACGGTCAGTAAAAATGTTTATTGCGTGAAATTCTATAATATTTGTATTGATACACGTACTTTAAAGACATATTTCCAGTTTTATGGTAAATCTCGGATTGAAATAAGAAAACAAATGAATTCATATTCTCTACACATTTTATTGTTTTTGTCTATAAATAAATACGCATACAAGTTTTTACCCGACTGCGCCGGAAGAAGGGTTATGTTTTTCGAGTGTATGTATGTATATTTCTTTGACACACTATGTAGTCTAAAAAGCCTGATTAATTTTACTATGAGAGGTGTCGTTAAATTCGTCTTAATTGTAAGAGTGACACTGGGTGCATTACAATTATAAAAAATAATAATAGCCGACTTTTGGCACCCAATTATATATCGAAAAATACTAATAAAAAATAAAACTAAAAAATAAATATATGCATAAAAGTTTTTTATTTATCTATTTATGGCGTGCATAAAAGATCACAATCAGTTATCATTACAAATTCTCAAATTAATTATAAGGGTCTAGACCAGAGGTGNTTTTTTTTCTCATAAACCACTTTCAAAATTTAGCTGGTTCCGGTGGACCCCCTGCAGCTACATTTCTACCACATTCTCAAAACTCGACAAAAAATGTGAAGATTAGATCTATCTATGGAAATTTTCGTACGCCAACGTAGACCTCCGTCGAGTCTCCCCTGGACCCCTGGGGGTCCACCTGGATCGGTTTGGGAACTAAGGGTCTAGACTGTGAACCACAAAGGTACACAGACATAGAGACAAGCGTAAGGCAATTTGTTCATAAGATTACTGCTTATTCAATGTATATTTTACAGCATTCCTATCTCTTAAGCGATATTATGGACAATATTAAGCTATTTCATAATTTTAAGACATATCATAAGATAGTACTGTCTCAACCGCATACGTAAATTAATATATTTTTTTTACATAACGTACAGATAGAAAGAATAAAGCAACAATTAACTTAAAGCTATAAATATTCTAAGAAGGGTGAACTCTTGTCGGTCGGTAGGGTGCTCATAACGTCGGCCACCTCTCCTCGTTGTAAACGTTGGGCTAAATAGCGGCCCGCGTTCTGATCGCCTGTTGTGCTGACCAGGCGGGACGCGACCTTTTTGAAAACTTTATGAGCTCCTGTTCTCCGAGGCACTAAAGTTTCCACTCTGATTATATTTTACACATAAAATAGTAAATACATCGTCCATCAACATATTGAGATCGACATGAAAATAGAAAAATAGAGCGATTAGATTAGACCTCACTACCGCCTACTAANTCGGTCGGTAGGGTGCTCATAACGTCGGCCACCTCTCCTCGTTGTAAACGTTGGGCTAAATAGCGGCCCGCATTCTGATCGCCTGTTGTGCTGACCAGGCGGGACGCGACCTTTTTGAAAACTTTATGAGCTCCTGTTCTCCGAGGCACTAAAGTTTCCACTCTGATTATATTTTACACATAAAATAGTAAATACATCGTCCATCAACATATTGAGATCGACATGAAAATAGAAAAATAGAGCGATTAGATTAGACCTCACTACCGCCTACTAG
>WUAW01003818.1:36438-47486 GCA_017165845.1 Thaumetopoea pityocampa | reverse complement strand
AGACAGTAGTAGCTCGGGAGGCCGGGGTCGCTTACCCGTATACTTAAGTCTATTTGCCGGACAGGCTATAAGACTACGTACTCCCTGACCGAAATCATCATCACACATCATCTACTTTGGTGAACAAGGCCTATGTCACAGAACACACTTGAAGTAGTCTTACGTTGGGTCGTAGGTTATTGTAACGGTTATGCATTGTCTTCGAATTCGTCCGCTGCACTCGTATCGGACACGTCAACAATTATTATTCTATAAAATTTTATGTTTTGATAACTTGTTTTATTGTGGTGCGTTGTAAATATATAAACAAGTTGATGATTTCCAGTGAAACTCATAAATAAACACACATTTTCCTTTTGTTGTTTTAGGTATTTAGTTATTTTGGCTATTTCTTTTTATACGCACTAAATATAATAGATTGGCTTACCAGAATCAGAGTGGCATACCATTTTATTTAGTACTGATTATTTTAATTGTTTTGTATCGCGACGAATTTTCAATTTCAGATGGCTCAAGTGATAATTGCTGCCAACTATGGAAAATATTGAATTGGTTTCTTAAGCCATTTTGGCGTTAGTACGTTTATGGCTTAAGAAGACATCTGGTGCAGCAGAATGGTTTGTGATTGACGCTGATGTCGTATGAGGCTGATAGCCGCCTGGTGCAGGCACCGAATCACTTTCACTATCATCATCATCAGCTCATGAACGATGAATAGACTTGAATATGATAACTGTATTCATCGTTTTGTTAACGATCACTACACGCACTGAACGAGTGTCAAAAACGACCATCGACTATTTACCAAAAAACACGACAACATGAACGCTAACTATATTTACTAGCGGTGTCTGCGTGAATCTGTCTCATATACTATTATAAAATTGTCAAATGTCAAATTTTCAAAAATCAAAGATATTATTTTTTCAAAAATTAAAAAAAAAAACTACTCATACTGACTAATTAAGTGCTTCTGAAACCAAATCCGTCAATCCGTCGATGTTTATTTGTTTGTTTGTTTGAGCTTCACACAAAAACCACATAAAAACCAGTAGATTTTGGTCAAACTGTTACAGTTCAAATACACTGTTAGGTACTATTCCGACTTAAGTACTGCGGCATATTTCATCAAAATCGGTGAAGTATGTATAACTGAAGATACAGCCTGGTCTCCGTTTCAATAACCGCCATAATGGCACGAGAGCTCAAGTAGAAATGGTTCTGACTTTTGTGAATCTATAATTGTATGGAGATTTTCTATTTCGCGCGAAAATCCACATTCATGCGAGCGTAGCCGCGGCCGAATCCTAATATATTATAAACTAATCGTAACAACTAAACAAGAAACGGATGGACGATTTTATAACACTTATAAATGATATCTTTGTGTGAAAACACAATAAATATTAAATGTTGTTTATGGTATTGGTTTTTATCATAATAATAAGGATTATGGCGAGGTCGTCAGAAATAATTTGATTTGTCTAACATATCTACGCACTACTATTGAGGCGGTTGTTTCACATTAAAAAAAAACACTTTCAAAGCGAACTATTTTATTAACTTGTCATACAAAATATTTAAGTTCACATACTTTTGACGGCTGATTGGTTCAGTGCCGGATCATGGCAAAATATACTGCCACTTTGGTAGGCGTCCTGGAGATTGCATTAAACTTTGATTGAATAAATAACAGGGTAACTCTGTGCCTGGTACATCCACAGCTGGTTCTCTCAACATCCACGGGAAGAGATGTGGAGTGACGCTATTATTGTGCCGGCGCCATTTATAAAGTAAGTATTAAGTTATTACTATAGCTACAATTTTGGTGCTGTCACTTTTTATTTAGACACGTCAAAATTAAGAGATTTAGACGCGATCTCGGAACATATCGACGATACGCAAAAGACGCAACATTTTCTTGTTCCGTTTAACAGAAATGTAGGTTGGTACTCGCTAAAAATGTCTGCTATCTCGCTTTGGTGTTCGGCATTAGAAAAGGATAGGGAGAGTCTAAATTTAGTTTGTTGTATTACATCAGAATTGATTAGCAAATAAACGCACTGCATCTACTATTTTCATCATCATTATCATATCAGCCTACAGACGTTCACTGCTGGACAAAACGTCCTCTAATGACACCGAGCGGCTATGAGTCGTCTGCATCCATCGATTGCCTTCTTAGGTCATCGGTCACTTAGATCCGAATCTCTGCATTATCCAAGAGTGGACTGGTAGAGAATGCCTTAGGCTTTTGGTCCACCATTACATCTTGTGTATAAAGAGTAAATAAATGATTTAAAAACCAATTATATACTGTTATAAAATTGTTAAATGTCAAATTTTGTAATCGAAAAATATTAAAAAAAAATTACTCAGATCGACTAATTAAGGGCTTTTGAAACTGAATGTCCATGTGTGTTTGTTCGGGCTTCACGCAAAAATCAGCGGGTAGATTTTAGTTAAACTGTTACAGTCTTAAAAGTGCTATTCCAACTTAAATAATAGGGCATCTTTCATAAAAATCGGTTCACTAGAATTGAGGATACAGCTTGATCCCTGTTTTAGTAGCCGCCGCTAAGGTACGAGAGCTCAAGTAAAAGTGGTTCATAGACTTTTTATATGAATTTAGAATTGTGTCGGGATTTCCCATGTAGCTGAAAACCGACATTCACGCGGGCGGAACCGCGGTCAAAAGCTAGTACTGTTATAAAATTGTTAAATGTCAAATTTTTCAAATTCAAAAATATTTAAAAAAAAATTACTCAGATCTACTAATTAGGGGCTTTTGAAACCGAATGTTGATGTTTGTTTGTTTGTTTATTTGTTTGTTCGAACTTCACGTAAAAACCAGCGGATAGTTTTTGGTCAAACTGTAACAGTCTTAAAGTTACTATTCCGACATAAATACTGCGGCATGTTTCATCAAAATCGGTCCAGTAGAAATGAACGTACAGCTTGATCTCTGTTTTAGTAGCCGCCGGTTAAGGTACGAGAGCTAAAGTAACAATGGTTGGCTTTTTATATAAATCTACGATTGTTTTTGTGATTTCCCATGTAGCGGAAAGTCGACATTCACGCGAGTAGAGCTGTGGGCAAAAGCTAGTATTATCTAAATAAGATAGTCATATTGCAAACTTGGCAATGAAGTCGTTGCCGATTTATTTGATCGGTATCTTATCGATAAACGATGCTTGCCGCAATCGACTGCGGCCGATAATTGATCGTTAAGTTTTATTGTCTTACCGTTAATCATTCGCCCGCCATTGTGGGACCATTATTTACTATGCTATGTAAAAATAATTTTGTAAAGTTACTGAACTATTTACGGGAAATTTATCTATTACTTAGGTATTTAAGTATCGACTGTGTCGCTTGAATGTCGGTTTTCGCTTTATATTTGAAAGTTCTGAAATAATTATAGATATTCTCGGATGTATATATAAATACATAAGTCAGACAACCTTTTTTACCATAATGGCCGCTTCTAAAACAGGGATCAAGCTGTATCTTCAATTCCACGAGACGGATTTTGATGAAACATGGCGCAGTATTTAAGTCGGAATAGTCCTTTGGGACTGTAACAGTTTGATCAAAATCTACCCGCTGGATTTTGTCTGAAGTTCGAACAAACAATAAAACAAACATGGGTGGACTGGGTTTCAGAAGCCCTTAATTAGTCAATCTGAGTAACGACTCTCACCTTATCCACATCCATACATAATTATTACACAATTTATTTTTTTATTAATATTGATGAATATTAACACATATTTTTTTTATATAGTACAAGTATTTGTTCTCATTACACATATTTGCTCTTATCAGGATTTGAATCTGGGACTTATTGGCATAGAAAGCAGGGTCAGATGACAACGTTTGACGTCATCCCCGAAAGCCCCCACAATCCCTGCTACGACCAGTCTCACTAAGACGATCCACTTTTTTACGTGTCATCAAAATCACGAAGAAGCCATGTAAATGTTAAGATGACCGAGTGGGATTCGAATAATAGACTTTTGGATCTAAAGCCTTATTTACTATACCATCATCATCACCAGCTTGTGGAAGTCCACTGCTGGAGATGGGTCACCTTCTTATAAAAGAGGGATTGGCCATAATGTCTACGCTTGGCAGGTGTTTTTGAAATCAAAGTCAAAAATTTTTTATTCATGTAAACCCAACAGGTACTTATGAATAGTCAAGAATCTACCACCCGCTCGGAAAGTTGTTTCAGAGGTGAAGAACGGGCCAGAAACTCCACTGTTACTCTTTTTAATGCCATTACAATAAAATTAAATGCTATTGCAATAAAAGGTCTATAATGCATTATTAGGGAAAAAGGAGGACAGCTGATGTCAATGTCACAGTCTGCCCAATGATAATACTAAGTAAATCACAGCGTGGAATCAAGCAGACCGAAATTGTAGTAGAATTTGATTGAATATCAGGATAACGCCGCTGTCCATTATCCTGGTACATCCGTTAGCTGTTTCTCACAGCAGCCACGGCAAGAGATGAGTTGTTGTTGTTGTTGATAACCGCCACTACCCCAGTATGACTCTGTAAGGGTCATCTCCGACTAACGGCATTACTCATTTCGTAAAAGGACTAGTATGACATTCGTTGATCCTGGTGTAAAAATAACGTCACCCATCAGTTTTCGTGGGTGCCGCGGAAATTAGCTGAGTGATGCATCAGTGTTGTGGGCATCACCACTACCTACTGATTCAACGAACATCAACTCCTATCTTAAAAACCTGATTTACCGGTGCAAGACCAAACTGGGTGAGTCACGTCTAGGTCTTGCATAGGCACCACACTCGTCAAGCACGTGCACTTGGAAGAGGACGCAATCAGCTGTGGACTTAGCTGATGTGAATGTAATTCGGTTTAGAAACTCAACTGGCTGGTGAATCATACTTTCATACGGAGATATCGAGTAATGAGCAATGTATTGTCACTAGCACTTTCCTGCGCCCGCGCATATTTAAAATGCATAATCGTTTGAATCACTTTATTACAAACTAGTTGAATCCAGTGGCTTTGTTAGCGTTAATTTTGTGGGCTTCTCTGATGATGATAGCCTACGTTTTTATGTTTAATTGTCATATATGTCTACTTTAATGGTGATCTCATTGAGCGGTTGTGAGCTGCCTGCATTTATCGATTCCCGCGACCTTAATTATGTCATCAGTTGACCCGGACGGGTGATGACCCCCGACTTAGGGACGTAACGTTCACCAGTTCTGCGAAAATCCCTAAATAATTATGGATTTGCAAATAAAATCCTGCACCATTATTTCACTTGAGCTCTCGTACCATAATAGTGGCTATTGATACAGAGATCGGGTCGTATCTTCAGTTCTAATTGATCAATTTTGATGCGACGTACTGCAATATTTAAATTGTAATAGTGCTTTTAAAATCCCAATGAGTGTGAACAAAATCTAGCAGCTGATTTTTGCGTGAAGCTCGAACAAATAGACACAAAGAAAACGAAAGATGGTATCTGTTTCAGAAGCCCTTTATCTTTTAAATATCTTTAATATACAGGCAATGTCGATTTACAATTTTATATAATACTAGCTTTTGCCCGCGGCTCCGCCCGCGTGAATGTCGGTTTTGCGCTAGATGGGAAATCCCGACAAAATCATAGATTTATATAAAAAGCCTTAGAACCACCTCTACTTGACCTCTCGTACTTTAACAGCGGCTATTAAAACAAAGATCGAGCTGTATTTTCAATTCTACTGGACTGATTTTGATGAAACATGGCGCAGTATTTAAGACTGTAATAGTTTAAGCAAAATCTACCCGCTGGTTTTTGCGTGAATCCCGAACAAACAAACAAACAAACATCGACGGATTCGGTTTCAGAAGCCCTTAATTAGTCGATCTGAGTAGTTTGTTATTAAATATCTTTGATTTTACAATTATATAATATTATAAATAAATAAATAATAGAATAGTAGTAGATTATGCGTTCCGCCCACTACCACATCAGGTTAGCAGTCTTTTGGGTAACATCGGTGACTCTGGTTATTTTGTGGATTTCTTCATTGCGAATGTGTCATATCTACCTTTATTTCCGAGTACTTAATCCGCCGCGGATAATCCACGAAGAGATAATCGATAAACAGATAAAAAAAATATTTTCATAATGTATTTGGCGTTTGGCATTAAAAAAAGGTAAGGAGGGACTAAATTTAGTTAAGTTCTGTTACCGCAGAATTAGCACCAATGTTGAATATTGCACGCTTTCGGGTAGAGCCGCTGCTTAGCTAATATTGGATTTTGTAAATTCGTCAACTTCAAATGTATGTGTATTTGATATCTGGCATGGACCCCTCGCAGGTTACGGTCGGACCCTGGGGCTCGATATGGATCACTTTGGGTATCAACGGGTTAATGTGATAGCGCCACGGTATCTTAAGAAACTACTTAAATATTTTATTCCTAATTGGCAGTATAATCATTTTACCTAATAGATATTTTAAAAAAATTGTAGCACTATAAAACAGTTTAATAATAAAATAAAATATATATTGAAAAAATATATGGGCAGGAAGTAATTAGTTTTTTAGCCTGTCCGGCAAATAGATTTAAGTATACGGGTAAGCGACCCCGGCCCCCCGAGCTACTACTGTCTCTTCCTACTCCTTCCGAGATAGTAGTATCCTATATCCTATAGTCGTTTTCCCAAATTCCACATTCTTTGCTCAAAACACCTTTCCTATCTCATTCTTTTTCGGCGGGAACGCAATGAGAAACTTTAATCACTTTTGAACCTCATAAAATGGCGGCGTCGTGGTTCGCCACCCGACACGTCTCCTTTCCCGCGGGTGCGAAAAGTGGGCCACGGATAATCACTTTGCTCGTAGCAAGCTGAAAGAAGAGGTCTCTGCCTAACCCAATTCTTCGGTAGTATAGTGGTCAGTATCTCCGCTGGTCACGCGAGAGACCGGGGTTAGATTCCCCGCCGGAGGACCAGGTAAAAAGGCGTGATTGTATGTATGTATGAAAAAATATACTACATTTAGACCGCTCTGGCTCACATAGTCTCATATTTAATACAACCCTTTGCTCATAAATTCGTTTGCGTTTTATTTCAATAAAGTATATCCTGTTTCATACTAGATCACATATTATTTATGACCAGAATTTGATCATGACGCGTGCGTAATCGTATGATAAACATCGGAACAAACAAAAATGGGTATTTATGACATTAGTAAGATACACTCACCGCCATGAACTCGACTCTGCACCGACTTTACATTTCACTTGAATATTATTTACAAACTCACTATTTTTAATTGTTTCTTTAACTTCATTGCACTGCACTATAGTTTTTAATAGCCGTGCATTAATGTTTTAATTTTACATCGATAATAATTTAAATTGTCACATATTTCCAATAGGCACTGTAGGCAACTTAATTTAAAAAAATATTAATAATCAACTGTTGAAAAATGGCGACGCGGGTCGCTGGCAGCGTTAAACTAAAGGAAATTCTGATAATTTTGAACGCTCTTACGAATCTAATGGAGTACTGCCTTTACTTTCTCTTGTACAAATCTAGAGCCGGCTTCGACTGTCGTTAAGATACATTTACAATTTATTTAACTCATCATAAACTCGTGTACAAACTCAAACTCGTTACAAATAGGACACGGGTCATTGAACTTGATAAAAAGTCTTTTGTCGTATAAGACTAGTATCCGACCTGACTTTCTTTGCTCAGTATGCTGTTTTAATGCTACAATACCTTGAGACGGATTGATTTTTAACTGACCTAAAATGGAGAAGATATTTAACTCTGTATGGCGACTATTAGAGTCACTCCATCTCTTCTCATAGATGCTGCGAGAACTGATTGAGAGAGTTCACTTGGACAGCAGGCACCAGAAGTATGCCGTTATTCAACGATTATTTTTTGTCTTAGATCTAATCCTATATACATACATTCTACAATCACGGCTTTTTTTCTGTCTCTCCGGCCGGGAATCGAACCCCGGTCTCCTGTGTGATTGGCGGGAATACTGATCATTATACTACCAAAGAATTGGGGTTAGCAGAAATGACTTTTTTCCACTTGCTACGAGCAAAGTGGCTATCCGTTACCCACTTTTTGCTCCCGTGAGAAACGAGACGTGTCCAGTGGCAAACCACGACGCCCGCATTTTTATAAGGTTCAAAAATGTTAAAGTTCCTCGTTGCATTCCCACAAAAATAAGGGCAAAACAGGAAAGAGGGTGAGGTGGGAAAGGGGTATTGAGCAAGCAATACGGAATTTGGGAAAAGGATTATAGGATACAGGATACTACTACCTCGACAGGAGTAGGAAGAGACAGTAGTAGCTCGGGGGGCCGGGGTCGCTTACCCGTATACTTAAGTCTATTTGCCGGACAGGTTAAAAGACTAAGTACTCGCTGACCAATAATTCTATATAAGACTAACATAACCTGCAGGGGGGGATGTTTAAAGATGGCTCTGAATAAAACCTCCTCGGTGACCTTCTACACATTTAAGGGTCTCCAGACTCAAGCTATGGCCTCTCCAATGCATCTACGTGCCTCCTTCTTCCGAGCATTCAATTATATATTATCGATACATTCTTGAGGGATTATTTGACTCGGGAGATGATTACACAAATTACCGTCTCCCCCAGGTCATCTAAAGTCTACTGCGACCGCTACGACGCCTGCCAACCACAGACATTCTGCACGGTAAAGAGTAACAAACAAATATTCAAACCATACATGTTTGGTTATGATTCATTTTGTATTTAAATACAATTCGTAGGAACTTGCACAGTTGGTATTTCTGACTAATGCAATGAGTGATGAATTATAATTATTTACTCGTAAGTTGATTGTGGCCATTGCTGCATGACGCTAATACAATAATAGCGTCACTCTGCCCGTGCATGCTGTGCGATCCAGCTGAGGGATGCGCCAGGATAATGGGCAGCGGCGTTATCCTGATATTCAATTAAAATCTACTGCAATCTACAAGACAGCTGTATGGTGTGGATATTATGGCAAATTCCACTTTTTCTCCCATGTCCATCAGTTGACGTCCACGGGCTGATGATTGTCATGATGAAGTAACATTGCAAGATTGCCAGATTTGAAATACCTGCAACGGACGAGCTTGTATGAAGCGTTAATGAAAGTAGAAGAAGCAAAAGATTTATGTCAGCATCGTAACAAGTGGAAAGAAATGGTCTTTGAATACCCTAGCGGGAAAAAGGCGTGACTGTAAGTAATCTTATACTTATCACTATATCAGTTTAAAATTTATACTATTATAAAATTAATATTACAAACTACTCAGATCGACTAATTAAGGGCTTGTGAAACAAAATCAGTCGATATTTGTTTGTTTGTTTGTTCGGGCTTCACGCAAAAACCAGAGGGTACATTTTAATTAAACTATTACAGTGTTAAAGATACTATTCCGATCTAAATATTACGGCATGTTTCATCAAAATCAGTCCAGTAGAATTGAAGATACAGCTCGATCTCTGTTTTAGTAGTAGCCGCTGTTAAAGTACGAGAGGTCAAATAAAAGTGGTTCTTAGGCTTTTTATATAAATCTATGATTTTCTCGGGATTTCCTATGTAGCGCAAAACCGACATTCACGCGGGCTGAGCTGCAGGCAAAAGCTAGTATATTATACATTATCTTATACCATGGAATACCATACTATGCTACCACATTATATATAATGTGGCCTATCGTTATGCTCACGAATAATTACTGGTCATATGGTTTTAACAACAGGAAATCGTAGGCCTCCCAGCTATTGATTTGACAATCCACAAAAGATTCGTCTAATAATGGTTACTCATAGTCCGATGTTGATTATGAGGACCGGGAATCTTTCTAGATTTCCTCCGACGATTCAATATAAAGGTAGGTATGTCGCTATTTAATTTCATCGGATGTAGTCACAGTGGACACCTCGCAATGTGAATCAGATGATTATTATTCAGCGGAGAGGCAGCTAGAAAACAGTTACTATCTGAATAATATACCTCTTGGAATATTGTTAAGTACTTTCCTGCCTGTTATTGCATATACAATAAGTGGTATATGGATAAAGATATTTCACATCAACGTCAAGCGTCTTTAAAATCACATCGAAACCTATATTATATGTTTAAAAAAAAACTAGGTACTCAGTTCGACTAATTAAGGGCCACCGAAACCAAATCCGTCGATGTTTGTTTAATTGTTTGTTCGGGCTTCACGCAAAAACCACTAAGTAAATTTTGGTTAAATTATTACAGTCTTAAAGGCAATATTCCGACTTAAATAATAAATACTGCAGCATGTTTCGTCAAAATCGGTTTAGTGGAATTGAAGATACAGCTTGATCCCTGTATTAGTAGCCGCCGGTACGAGAGGTCAAGTAAAGGTGGTTTTCAGGCTTCTCATATAAATTAAATCTATGATTGAATTGGGATTTTCCATGTAGTGGAAAACAGACATTCACGCAGGCGGAGCCGCGGAAAAGAGCTAGTTTCAAATATTTTTACACTCTGAAAGGTTTGCTGGAAGAAAGCTCATTTTTGAGTTAAGCTCGCCTTTATTAAAAGGAAATCTGCCGTAACTCCACATTTGACAGCCATTCTGGTGATCGTAGTAGATTTTGATTGAAGGTCAGGATATTAATGCTGCTCACTGTCCTGGCATATCCCTTAGATCATTGTGGTTTATATCGAACCCCGGGGGTCGACAATAACCTGTAAGGGGTCCACGCCAGCTGTCGAAAACACATTTGAAGTTAATGAACTAACAGTGTTAGCTAGGTATGGGGTCTATCTAAAACAGAAGAACATGGCAAGTGATGTACAGGACCTAAAGTTTGTGGAGCTCTCTGCCTTAGATGGTTCCCACAGCCACCACAGGAACAAATTGAGTGACGTTATTACTATACCAGCACCCTAGAGATTTTTTTAGGACACCTCCCGCATTAGGATTAAATTCCTGTGTCGCGGGGACCTTACAAACATTCAAATAATGGGAACACAGAG
>WUAW01003810.1:20875-31335 GCA_017165845.1 Thaumetopoea pityocampa | reverse complement strand
GGTGCGATGGATCACCTTCGGAGCACTAACGATAACGTCGATATTATATTTCTCTGCTAAAAGTGTAATCACAGAACGCTTTGTTTGTTTTATAAGCGAGGTCACCGTATAAAATATGCTGCTGCGAAAATCCAAAGCCCTAGCGGCGAAGCTATCGACATGTTAATTTTATGATGGCGCTCGTCACAACGCTCAAGTGAAAGATTACGTATAGAGAGGCGCTCGCTCGCCGGGTGCGGCGAGGCGACGGGGCGCTCCCCGCGCCGCGCACCGCGCCGCTCGTCCAACGAGAATCGTTTATTCTCACCTACATTTTGATAAGCAGTTTCTGAGCCAATGTGATGAGAGGCAAGCTTATCGTTATACTTCGGGTATAAATCAGCTTTCGTTGCGTGTTCTTCTAGTCCGATCATATCCTCAGCCTCAGACTTTTTAAAACCAGCGCTAGACAGACTCCTGTTCTTCGACCATAAATAGTACTGCTTCATAAAATCAACTAAAAAAAAAAAAATATTACCTAAAAGGGATATTTTCTGAATAGCATTTCCGAAAAATGGTAGGTACTCGCAGAACCCACGGCGAGAATAGGAATGACGTTACTGTTATGCCGACATTAATTAAATAACAGACTCGTGAAGCCGTGAAAGATAAAACATACTCGGACATGTGATCGTTTTACTGTTCAATATGTTAGCGCTTCACGCCACCAGATTTGGCATGGTCGAGCGCCGCGTGCCACTTCGATTTATGCATAAATGCATGCATAAGCTAAATGAATGTAAAAATAATAGAAAAACGCTACGGAGGCGGCAGCGAGTGATAATAAAAGCAGATATCTTCGTCTCAGACATAAAACTCGAGTCAATCTACTCCCCACTGCACTGCACCACGTAGAGCAGTGGTGGGTGGATATGTGACTTGTAGTGGTAGGACTTTTGCAAAATCCAATGCCAAAATAATTTTTTTGTGAATGCCAGCAGTTATTCCGCCGCCAAGCAGTAATGTGCAAACATTTTTGTATTTAAAAAAAAAAACAGTTTAAAGGGCATTGTTTCCAGACAGATGTCTGGGCTAAGAGGTAGACCACCTGTATCCGCAGGTGAAGAGCGCAGGGCAGTGTCGAGTAGGGTTTCGAACTGTTCTAGCTCAAAAACTGCGCGCCACCGTGCTGGTTTGGGCACGCGTGTCGCTTACCATCAGGCGCCCGACTTGCTCTTCTTGTTACTCAGTTTCAAATAAAAATAAATAAATGTAAACACCGCACTCACAAGTACTATGAAGTGAACATGATAGGAATTTAAACGCAAATGTATATATTGTTCTCTGTTTAACCGTGGAGGTATTTAAATCAGGAGCCATAACGCAAATAAAATCGCAATTCGCGAGAACACAGCGCGTGTTGCCCGCTGCGTATCAAATATGTAGGGCCCGTGCGGGAGCCGGGCCACGAATACCCGCAATGGCGCTGAAATGAGACAAAACGCACTATCCCGCTGCAAGAAAATAAAGCGGCTTGATACGACTTGGCTCGGGGGTAAGTGACGTGCACGGGGCGGCTGCTGAGAACATATCTCTTGTTGCGGATTTCCTCCGCTGATTGTTGCCACACCGGGCGACCGTGAGCAGCCTGCATTCACCCATTGCCCAAAGTTTTAATTAGGTCATCAGCCCACCTAGTCGGGGGTGGACCGCACCACGCTTTCCGGTCCGGGGTCGTTGTTCCGATACTGAGACCTCAACATCCATCGTATCTGCGAGCTATTGTCCCCGCGCACTGTCACTTCAATCTTGTAACCCTTTGACCCACACAGGTGACTCATTAGTCATCGTATCTGTCGGATAACCACAGTTGTGCCTCTCCTACAGATTACTTTATTGCAAACCTTATCTTGTAGGAAATTTCCGAGCGTGGCTCTTTTCATTGCTCACTGGGTGACCTTGGGCTGTTTTAAGAAGCCTAAAGTCAATAGCTGTCTCGGATCCGTGGGTCATCACTGGCAATACGCATTAACTGTATACCTTTGTTTTAAGGTATAAAAATGTAGAAGTTTTGACGAGATTTAAAATTGAATTCGGCGTCGGACCTTTTTCTCAAAGTTGGATTTACTTAGCTGGTTGATGTGTCCCAGAAGTACGTATTCCATCATAACTTCGAGAATGGAGTCCTCTGAGACTATAGGGCGGGGCAGAGTATAAGCATTTACCATAATTTTGGTCGTCCACATGTTCATTTTTAGCACAAGCAAGTCTTGAAGCAATATACTTAGAACTGTCAGCGATTTTAACATGAGTATTTTGTCATCGCTAAATCGAAGATGACTGGTGTATTCGCCATTATCATTGATACCGAGTCCGTTTCAATCCAGAAAGACAGCTGTAAACAATTTCGGAGACAACGTCTCGTTGTTTTTCACCGAGCTGCAACCGGATCGACTTTTAGCTCGTCCTGTATAGGACCTGATCTCAGGTTACAAAACCATCTGTAATCTCAGGATCTGATATTATCGTACAAAATCTTGAATATCTCGATGTAGCCATAATAATCAATACAGCGCCGTTGAAGAGACTGAAGCACTGCCCAAGTTCCTACCGAACCGAAAGCCTTCACACAGTCCACAAACTCTAAGAATAAAGGTAGATTATAGGCTTCGTCTTACTTAGTGTAAACTAAGGGGTTTGACTGATTTAGTTTAATTCTGTTAATATGTGTCATGAAAGTATTACAAAAAATAGAGGTAGCGGCGACAAAAAAGAACGTTACCAGTAAAAAGACAGAAAATCCCCGACCATGGTAATAAATCTAGACCAAAGGACACGACAGTACATAGGCACATCGGTAGTCGGGTTGGTTACACGGACAACTGCTGTATTCACAGGTCTGCGCGTTAACGACGGACTTGTTTACAGTTTGGTGTTGTTCGTATTTAGAATTTTCAGAGGTCGTCTTGTTCGGCAGGCTGAACGTCGGTGAACCCGCGTTGGAGACGGGCCATGGTGACCCCCCAAAACGACTTATGTTTGCGGCCACGGAGCGACATACAGATGTAAATGTGATCTTATTGCTATTAATTTTTTTATAAACTATTTCATTGCAATGATATCGCTCAATGAAACGCGTCGGTGTGGTGGAACCTTACTTTTAAATTTGGTGCTATATTGATATTTTTCGGATGAATGGAACATCAAAATCGTCTATACAATACGCGTATTTCGTAAGCCATTATTAATTTTTAATTCAATTCTGATTGAATTATATTTTATTACACCACGATACTAAGAAATATTTTTACTAAGCAAATAAAGCTATAAAATCCGCCGGGAATTCTTGTGATATTGGTTGTATTTAGCAAAATGAATCAATGTTTGAATAAAAATACAATTTATGTGTGAAATTCATAAATGTATATCGCCGAAAGGGATTACAATATTAAGGCGTATAATTATAACGTACGTTTTCTTTTTCATTTAGATAATATACTGACTTGAGTGACAGTTTCCTGTTATTTAATAAAGCTTCCCCAGCCCGTGGGTAGAAGGGACGGCACCTCGAAGCTTGAACACACACCATGGAAGCGGGCAGCGTCTTGCGCGTTTTTGCTTACAAAACAAGATTGCGTAAGTGATCTTTATAACGACTAGCCTCCCACACCGAGGCATTGTAATGCTTTCACGACTCACGTGCTTGGTCACAGGGCTAGTAGAAGAATGACAAACATTTGTTTTTTAATACATTTTGGAGAGTGTGCGCAAGAATTACAGAATTTAATTCTCCCATCTCCTTTTCACCATCGGACTACTAGGCGCACGGCAGGCTATCACCCCTACCTCGTAGACACCCTTGTCACCCGTACGAAGCGATTTGCTTCCACGTTCATAATCCGGTGCGCCGGAATGCGTCAGGTATTTTCCAATCATAAAAGAGGGTCCGTTGTATCGCAGGAGACACGAGTATGTACACGGGGTAGGCTCCAAAGCCGGCTGGGGTGACACCTTCCTCGCACCCAACAACTGCTGTTATTCATTCAAACTCCAGCAGGACCCACTGTTAGTCCTATAATTTTTCAACGAGATAACCGTGTCGCCGTCATCATCCAATTCAACTGTGAGCACAGTCCAAGCTGTTCACCCTGCACGGTTAGTAGTCCACAGGGGCTCTGGTTAAGTCAACACTTGATAACGATTATTTATTCGTAAGTGGAGTCGAAGCAGCTGATTTCGTTATTGTTTTAGTTTCTGAGTTTTGACAGGCAAACTAACGAATACATTATGAGTTATAATAGCTTACAATATTACGCACTATTTACTAGATGATCTCCAAAACACAATGGAAGAATTGACATTGAAGAGACTTGGGACGAAGCTATTTGACAGACAGCGGTCCAACCGCACTCCCGTCTCTCGTTTAGTGTCCGCGGCCGGCGCCGACCCGCACTCGTTCGTAAACACTCAGTAAAGCCGGTCAACGTTTAGCGGTTGAATACGAATTCCCGTCGCGTTGTGGAGCACCTACTGCCTTCATAACACACCCCCGTGAAGGACATTTTTATTCGAGTCTCGTTGGCACTTCATTTTATTTTACAGTGACGCTCCCTGTACGGTGGAGGTATTTAAGTGTTTAACGGCTGAAATTATCGCTCGGACGACGAACGAATATTTAGTGCTTCGATTAGACGCGGGACGACCGCAACGGTCCTCCTCAGCTTCGGGTGGTGACCGCACGCAAGTTCCGCTCGACTGACATGAAACTGATGATGAAGATCACACTACTGTATATAATGTAGTTGATTATCACACGCCGTTTGCTTGAGACAGAATAGTGTCGATTCTGATGTTACATCAGAGTTAAAATTTATTACACAACTTAAACTAAATTCTCTCTCTCTTTCTAATGCCAAACACCAAAACGATACAGCAAACATTTTTATCGAGTTCCAAACTGTATTTCTGTCAAAGGTATAAAAATGTAGCGTATTGCGTATCTGTAATCGGCATGTTCCGAGGTCACCTCTGAATTTGTATCTAGAACTTAATTTTCATGTGTCTAAACAAAATTTAGTGCCAAAATTACTGCTATCTCGTTTTGGCGTTTGGCATTAGAAAAGATGGGGCGAGCCTAAATTAAGTTGTGTTACAGCAGAATTTACACCAATATAAACTGTACACACCACTAACATTTTGGTGTCGTCTTTTTGACATTTTGGAGCAGGTGACTGTCTCTTCCCTTCCGTTTGATCCAATGGCTAGCGTTCGCTCATAAAATAACTAAAATACATAATAAATATTAATATTTTCAAACTAATCCGTGCACAATCATTTATTTAGTCTCTTACACTATTATATTATCATATACATCTATATTATTTTATATGTACATCTATATTATCATACTAACTGTGCCCGCGACTCCGTTCGCGTGGGCATTCGGTAAGAGCGAAATATATATATATATATATATATATATATAAAAGAAAGTCGTGTTAGTTACACTATTTATAACTCAAGAACGGCTGAACTGATTTGGCTGAAAATTTGTGGGGAGGTAGCTTAGAACCAGGAGACGGACATAGGATAATTTTTATCCCGTTCCCGTGGAACGTGACATAAAACGTGGTATAACAAAACGCAACTGAAAGCAGAACAAACAATTAATCAGTCAAAACATAGCCGTTCGTTTGTTAAAAATGGTATAACAAAACGCAACTGAGAGCTAAACGTAATGTTGTCTATTGTTAAGGATGGTTGAATATTTTGTAATTTGAAATTTTGGAGTTGACTGGTTGACGTGCTTGTTTCGGGTTTCAATTAGCGTATTGTGCCGATATTATCAGTAACAATACCATGCCGCGACCAAGATGATCAAATCTTTCTCGACAAAGCCGTAATGCAACTAGGAATGAACAATGATGAACAATGTGATTTACGCGACGATACTCAAAGGAACATTCGAAGGTAAGGAAGTTCTCATTCCGAGGATCCCGATGATCCCAACCGATATGCCGTTTGAGTTTAAAAGACTTCAATTTCCGATACGTCTTGCATTCGCCATGACCATTAACAAATCACAAGGCCAATCCTTGAAAGTTTCTGGTCTGAATTTAGAAAATCCATGTTTTTCCCATGGTCAATTATATGTGGGATGTTCACGGGTCGGAAGACCATCTGCGTTAATTGTTCTTGCGCTTGATAATAAAAGGAAAAATGTCGTCTATCACAAGGTGCTTCACTGTAGAGTGCAACCCACGCACTAAAATACGTGGCCAATAAAGAATCATTAAAATACTTGATTTTTTTATTTATATTTATTATCCTAATAAAAAAATTTAATTTAGTAAAATCCAAAATATGCTCATTTATTGCCTCTAAGGCGGAACAAAGTTCGCCGGGTCAGCTAGTTAGACATAAATCATTCTCTCCAATCATTTTTCCTATTCTTCCGATCGAATGAATGATTAATGATAGATAGATGAAACAAACACCAAATATAAACGAAGCTTGCCATAATGCAACAGTAAGAACAGCACCCAAATCGGTTTAGCCGTTTCTGAGATTAGCGTGCACAAACACACAGACAAACAGACAACATTTCTAAAAACTATATTTTTGGCTCCGGTAACATAACTACAACCTGGTATGGGTGGTTTTTTTGAAAAAATATTCATTGTACAGACACGGCTCGTTTACGATGTTATTATATGTATAGAAGAAGATACACATAATGGCGAGTGTACTTATTTTTTTGTCTGTTATCTTGTCACGCCTCGACCGCTGAGCCGATTCTTTTGAAATTTGATAGGAAGGTAGATGCGACACCGAGGACAGACGTACATAACGCCACTCCATCTGTGTCCGGCACTCCGGTGGACCCGGCTGGACCGGGTCCACCGGACTAGACTGGATCGGGATAAAGGAGAGCAGCGTTATCGTGCGATTTAACCACCATCTAAAGCAATCTCCAAGTCGTTTGACAAGTGTGGATTGCCAATTATGGCAACACACTTTATGGAGAAGGTCGGGGCCCAGCAGTTACACACTCAGAGAACACCAACAATTTTTTAAATAATTGCGTGTAAGGTTATACTTATGTAGTCATTGATTCTTAATTTGATATTCATGAAAATATCCAACGCTACCATGTATCATTTTGTGACACCTCCACACTCACACACTCACCTAATCTATACTATTATAAAATTGTTAAATGTCAAATTTTCAAAAATCAAAGATGTTTAAAAACGAACTATTCAGATCGACTAATTAAAGGTTTCTGAAACCAAATCCGTCGATGTTTGTTTGTTTATTCGGGCTTCACGCGAAAACCAGGAAGTAGATTTTGGTTAAACTGTTACAGTCTTAAAGGTACTATTCCGACTTAAGTAATGCGGCATTTTTCATTAAAATCGGTCCAGAGGAATTGAAGATACAGCTTGATCCCTGTTTTAGTAGCCGCCGCTAAGGTACGAGAGCTCAGGTAAAAGTGGTTGTTGTTTTTTATATAAATCTATGATCGTGTCGGGATTTCCCATGTTGGGGAAAATCGACATTCACGCGGGCGGAGCCGCGGACAAAAGCTAGTGAATAATATATTTTACATAGAGATGATCTATTTATAATTTTTAAATTCTGATTTAATGCCGATTTCGAACTTTATTTAAGTAATATGTTAAGCAGCCGTCACAAAATAACGATTCTGTGAATTTTGTTTCGTTAATTTAAAACGTTCGCTTTACTATCCTCCCGAAGCACAGACGCGCCCTCCCGCGGCGCGCCCTCGCGAGGCACCTCCAATTTCTTAAACATCTCGAACGCACCTAATTTCAAGTTCGCCGGATACCAAAGACATTCAGCCCGTTTACAGACCAGTCTCAGTTGTAACATCTGCAAGTGCGCACAATTCCGTGAAACTTCTTGCTAGTTGTGGGAGCACGCGGGCGTGTTGACTGCAAACAGCTCAGCGCGGGGCTTCGCGCCACCTCCCGCCGCCGGAGCCGCGCGCTGTTACAACACCTTTATCGATGTGTTTCTTGTAATGCATAAACAAACTGAAACACTGACTTTGTTTATATAATACTAACTGTTGCCCGCTGCTCCGCTCACCTGGACTTCTCAGATGGTAGTCCACTCGAAAACCCGCCCGAGCACGCGCCATAATTCGTCCGTAATTGTATTATTTTCGGACTTGCAACACAAACAATGGGATAGTTTGGCTAATGTGCATGATATAGTAATGAATGGCCTGTAGCACTCAGGGATAATGTAGCTTTGGACGAGTGAAAACATTTTTAGAATTGGATCCTTACTTCCGGAGATTACCCCCTACATACAAACATACAAACAAATTTTACCTCTTTATTATGTTAGTATATGTAGATGGATGCACGAAGCACGCGTAACCCGCCCGCCCGAGGGAGCCGCGGCTGCGCGGGCGCCCACGCGTGGGCCCCAGACACGACACGCCCACGGCCCGGTCGTGATACGAGACGCTGGCACGCCCCACCGGAGGGCTGGGTGCGTGTCTGGCGCCCGTGACTTACCACAAAACAGGACGCATGTGCGGGACGCAGCTTACCACTCGTTCGGAGCACAAGCCTGAAGGTGCTAATGAGCACTGCTCGAGTTTATTCACACAGGTCCTATCACCGGTAGGTACTGTTTTTATCAGCTTAATATTTTTATTCCTAAACCTAGAAATGTCCATGTGTACAAGATTATCCGAATACAAAATATCATTCAAAGCGTTAGAACTATTTCCGAGAGTCCAATTATGTATACTATTATAAAATTGTAAAATGTCAAATAAAAAAAAAGAATGTATAGCGAGAAGAATGATGACCCGTTATGACGTTATTGATTACGTCATCAGTTATGGGTTGAAGTGTGGCAGCAGTGGCAGTATCTGAAAAAGGAAGATCTTCCGACCAGACGGGTGCTATGTCTGGCGAGGCCTGCCACTGCCCCGACGGTAGATGTCGGGACGTTGTATATACGCTAAGTCGCTATTAAACTTCATGCGTGTGATTCAGACTTCCATATTATATCGTCACATTTAGAACTGCGCCATCTGTTGAAGATGTGTGGTATGTAGTGAAGTAGATCGCCACAAATGACTACTCAGATCGACTAATTAAGAGGCTTCTGAAACCAAATCCGTCGATTTATGTTTGTTTGACCAGCGGTTAGATTTTGGTCAAACTGTTACAGTCTTAGTCTTATACTATACCGACTTAAATACTGCGGCATGTTTCAATGAAATCAGTCCAGTGGAATAGAAGATACAGCTTCATGCCTGTTGTCATAGCCGCCGTTAAGACACGAGAGCTGAAGTAAAAGTAGATCCAAGGCTTTTTATATAAATCTATGATTATTTCGGGATTCCCCCTCTAGCAGAAAACCGATATTCACGCGGGCGAAGCCGCGGGCTAAAGCTACTATGTATATATGCAAGAATTGCTCGCTTATAAAGTAATATTATAAGATAATGTCGACATTCAGAGAACAGGTTCAGGGAGGACTCTAAACACAGCGTACGACTCTATTGAATCCGTCGAGTAATATATACGACGCGGTGTCCGCTGCAGACGAGCGGGCGCGCAGCCGCCGCGACCCGCGCCCTGAGTCAAACTCAATTCAGTGATTTATTGAGACGGTGCGCCACAGGGATTAATTAGCAACGACCGGCGCGGGCGCGGGCGGCCGCGGTCGGGTCGCGCGGCGCGGCCTGCGCTAGAGCGTCGATACATTCACTTTGATCGGCAACGGTGCCGACTCTTTTGCAACAAAACTTAACCAAATTTGGTCCCTCCCTATCTTTTTCTAATGTCAAACGCCAAAACGAGATAGCTACAATTTTGGTGCTGCCAGTTTCGTTTAGTAACGTAAAAATTAAAAGATTTAGTCGCGATTTCGGAACACACGGGCTAAAGATACACAAAAACGTAACATTGTCGGTACTCGCTATAAATGTTTGCTATCTCGTTTTGGCGTTTGACGTTAGAAAAAGATAGGGATGGACCAAATTTAGTTAAGTTCTGTTACAACAGAATCGGCACCGTTGTGTGCGTTTTAACTGCTCTTGGCTAAGTTAATGACGCCTGCGAGTGTAGTCCCACTTTAGAGATGAAACACAACTACAGCCGGCTCGGTTCGGAGACGTGTTGAGCTTTCACTAGTGTGCGGTCAACGGATAAATAAAGAAACGCTTTTTATATTTATAATTTTTATATGTAGGTATGTATGAATTACACATATTATATTATATGTAATTTAATACGTATAACTAACTTCTAACGCCCCTCATAAGCGACCGGCGCGAGAGTGCGCGGCGCGCGGTAGCTAGCGCGAACTGGTTCGTTCCGGTTTAGTTAGCGTTTGTTTATACATTACACTACTACAAACCGAAAAACATCTCCAAGTTATCGTCATCATCATCCCGTCATCAGTCCACATCGTCCCCACTACAAGGA
>WUAW01003810.1:4216-15237 GCA_017165845.1 Thaumetopoea pityocampa | reverse complement strand
GAGAGAGAGAGAGAGAGAGAGAGAGGAGAGAGAGAGAGAGAGAGAATGTAATGGTTCACCATTACATTCTACATTTACATTTACATTTCAATCTATTACATTTCAATGTGCGTTCTAATTTTTGCACACCTATCATTATGATTAGGACAATACTTTCCCACCACAAGGTAGTATGCTGTCTCATTATTTATCTTTTCTTATCTTTTTAATAAGTTATGTGTTCATTAATTTAAGCACTCTATAGACCAATTTAGTATTGAAGACAATATTGAAAAAATAGCGTAGACAAGAGACACAAAGGATCGACAACCAGCTGGGAAGAGTCGTGGGTGAATGTTGGATGCAAATAATTGTACACGTGGCGTGCTTCAAGAGGGCGGTGAATAGGTTTCTAAAGGGTCGGCAGCGCGCATGTGACACTCCTGATGTTGCGCGCGCCCACAGGCTGCGGTGACCGCTTACCATCAGACAGGCCGTGAGCCGGTCCGCCACCATCACGGTATAAAAAATATTTGTGGCAATCCGTGTGCGAAGGATGTGGTGCGTTACAGTGGGTGTTCTTCGGTCTGGTGCAGCACTAGAACCATGCTAGTGCATGTAGAGTGCATGGATTAATGGAGGGGGCATAAAGACAGCGACAGTACCTGGGTGTGGGTGTGGGTGCGCGTGCTCCGCAGGCGGCTGCATTGACGACAGCGCGGAGAGCGGCGTGTACCGCGCGCCGTCCTCCCGCGGGCAGCCCTCCTGCGGACGGCAACTTGTTGAGTATCCAACACCGTTTACTTTGCGGCTAATTTACTTCGAATAAACAAATTTGTATGAAACAAGATGAATTCTCAGAAGAAATTAGTGTGACTTAGAGCGTGACCTTCAAAACATTTTGCAAACAATCCTATATAATACGTATCTACTTATGATTGTTGACGCTTTCGTGTTTAACATAACATTAACTCGATGCGTCAGACACAAAAGTTGCGTCAGTGGCAACGCGGCTCTTACTCTCTTCACGCGTAAATTGTTCACACTACAACTAACAAAGAGCATACAGACAAAAACCATCCATCTTGTTAAACACAAAAGGTTTATTATTCCATGTAAGCCTTCGTGAAATAGGACGATGAAGGATAATGTAAGGACGAGGTCCCGAGGCATGTTTACATAGAACTTACTTCATTACCGGGCATTAATGAGCACCGAACCGGCCACGGGTGTGTCGTTTTTATTTACTAACTTTTGGTCGAAAGTAAGAGAGGTACATCTACATGAATCAACAAGTCTGTGAAAAAGGTCTGATAGAATGCACACTAATTTTTGTTGTTAAGTACAAAAATTAAAAATTATTAGATTCTCATGCGGCCTTACCTTTTCACAATTAGCTGTCGCTGTTGTCTGGGTATGACTTGTTGATGAGATGCGATATTGCATACCAGACACTGTACAGAAGCCTTCATGGTGATGAGTAGAAT
This sequence comes from Thaumetopoea pityocampa, assembly GCA_017165845.1. Taxonomy (NCBI): domain Eukaryota; kingdom Metazoa; phylum Arthropoda; class Insecta; order Lepidoptera; family Notodontidae; genus Thaumetopoea; species Thaumetopoea pityocampa. The sequence goes on along the minus strand of WUAW01003810.1, from coordinate 13,771 downwards.
ATACACCAGTTATAGTCACATCGGTGTCCTGGTTCACGATGACCTCTACCTTTTGTTTTCTATCAGCTGTGTTGGTGTCATCACATTCTGATTTAGTATCTTCGTTTTTTATTTCCGACTTTACGCCGGAGGCTGCCCCGTTTTTTGACTTCTGAGAAAAAGACTCGTCGCTACAAGAATCTGATGTAGTATCATCTTTATTCGATTTAGGCGACCGTTTCTCGTAACTAGCTGCAAGTATAGCGGTGGCATTTAGACTTGCCATACGTTTTTGTACCACCATATCCTTTAAGTCCATTACAACTTCGTTTCTATTACGTTTTTTCTTAACAGGTACTCCAGCAGTTTTTTTCATTTTAATGGGTGTTTTGTTTGAGTCACGTTTAATTAAAGAAGCTTTAGGAGTAGTTTTCTTTTTTTCTGAGTTACTTGATTTCTTTTTTACTTCTAATTCGCTTTCTTCACTGGAAGACGTCGATGATTTTGGATCCCAGTATTTTCCAGCACTTCTTATGCCAGGATCTCCACGCAGAGTTCTTTGTGGAGGATTATCATCGGAACTTTCTGAACTAAATTCCTTTTGTTCTTTATTTGTTTCATATTCGGATTCCGAAGTACTTTCTCGCTTTTCTACTTCCTTAGGTTTATTTTCTTTCTTTTTACCTATTGCTAGTTTAGATGTAGTTGCAACTACTTGTTTGTCCACTGTTTTCATAAGCCCTAGTTCCATATGAGTTCGACTTTCATTTTCATATAAGCAATGCACTTTTGCAATTGCATTAAGAGATGCCATACGATGCTTTTTAGGTCCATTCCACATAGATAGAAGCTTTAATCGTCTTTTACTAGGTTTTTCGTTACCTATTAGAATCGAACTCTTTTTGAGATCTATTAATGAATCTTTTGAAAGTTCTTTTAATTCTTTAGATGATGTTTTCTTTACGCTGTCAGTAATTCTCTTATATTTTCTATTTTTAACTTTCTTGTTTTTCGGGGTATCAGATCCGGAAAAGTCTTTGATATCATTATCATCATTCGATTCATTTACGCTTTCTTCTGATGACGTATAATGAAAATTTTTAGTGTTCAATAAAATCTTGGACTTATTTGTTTCTTCATCCGATGTACTACTCTTTTTGGATTGTTGTTTAGCTTTTGTAGATATTTTCTTCCCTGTGAGATTTATTTTATTTGGACTGTCATTTTTACTGGGTGATAATGGTTCATGTTCAAGAAATTTAATTGGACTAAAAGGTTTTCCAGTTATACTGGATTTTCGAGCAACCATTTTATAAGATTTGCTTACAATGGGTTTTGGTCTATCTTCAACTTCTTTCTCGATAACCATATTTGAATCTACACTGGAACCTATACTGATATTTTCACTTTGATTCAATTCTTCTGATCGTTTATTGGCCTTTAATTGCTTTACGACTTCTTCGATTGGCCTATGCGGGGAATATTTTTTCTTTTCTGAATCTGTCCTTTTATCAATAACTGTACCTTTAACCCTGGCAATAGGTCGAACTCTGCCTATATTTTTATTAATAGGACTGCGAAAGTCAGATAATATACTTTTAGGAGAATCGACCTTTTCAGTAAAAGTATAGACGTCTATTTCAGGGCCTTGAGAAATTAGAGTATTGGTGGCATTTTTGTCCTTAGTGTTTTCTTCCGATTTTGTTTCAAATTTCATTGATAAAAATCTTTCAGAAACACTTAAGTTACCTTTGGAGTTTTTACAACACTTGACGTCAATATCTACAGTTCTTGGAGATCTGGTCGAAGTGAAAAACTTAGGTGGACGTTCTGTATCAGGTTTAGGAGTTTCTATTGGATGACATGAAGCAGTTTTAAGCTGTGTTTTACGTGGCGAAATGTTATCTGTAATACTTTTAAAACAGTCTTTATCACTAATATTTTCTGCGTCATCGTCTATGTGTGCCGTTTCTGTTATTTTTTGTTCCAATGACTCGTTATTCAGATTTATATTACTTTTACCATCTTTTTGCTCAACTGTATTTTTTTCTGTGCTATCTTGCTTAGGTACTGTTATACATTTTTTCTTCTCACTGTTACCAGTAATAGCCTTTTTAATAATTTTTTTAGCCTTAGAATACTTTCCAGTTGATCTTTTAACTACATCTTTATTTGTTTTGTACTTTACATCACTATTATTTTTTCCACTCTTTTTTACATTACCCTTATTAATATTTATTTTTTTATCTGATGTTTTGGAAGTAGATTTTTTTAATTTAGTATCTGAAAGATTTTTAATCGAGTCTTTTTTTTCTTTACTATCTTTTTTGGATTTTTTTGTTGGTGAATCACTGCGGGAAGATGACGCTTTAGATGATCCAGGTTTAGTGAATTCTGAAGTTTCAGTTTCATTTTTGTTATCTGATGTAATGTCATCGTAAGTTTTAAAATTTTCTGACTCATCTTTGGAAGTATTTTTCTTGGAACTTTTAACCAACGACTTACTTACCAATTTCTTAACTTTCTTAGTTGTAGCAGTTTTCTTTACAATTTGTTTAATAGTTGAAGTTTTAAATGATGTTTTACTCAAATCTCCTTTCTTAGATGAAGGTTTTGTAGCTTGTGACCGCATTGTCTGCTAGGGTCAGTATATAATATCGTCATCGATGAGTTGATACCGCAATCACATCCTGAAACAAAATTATATATTTCAGTATGAAAACATATTACAAAATTATAGCTTTAATATATTATCTATTACAAGTCAACTACAACCCCTTATAACTATCTCAAATCTTGTAGCTGTTGTTGGCAATATCAGAAAAAAAAGAAACTTTTCGGAGCAAAAAGGTTTTATAATACATATGTATGTTTTACTCCAAGACAGATGGCCGATATTGTTATATCGTTGAATGTTTTTAGTATCAGTGTGGCGTGACCAGAAAAAAAGCCAGAGAATAGATTCTGGATTTAAAATGGGCTACATTTGTCTCTGGCAATATTGTACCGGTAATTAATTTAACAGACACTTCAGCCCTAGTGCTCGGTGCAATCGGATAGAAGATAATTGTGGGTTGTGGCCCTGAAGAATTAGAAATTGGAACTTCTCATTGCTCAAGTTAAAAGGATCTCATAAATCCCTCGCTTTTTGTATATAGATATAATAAAATATAATTATAAATCGCCATTGTTAAATTCATATAGTTCCATTGCTTCCACTATATTTCTCTTCTTATTAAAAGCACCAATGACAAATGTATACATGTGTTAAAGTTAATAAAATTGTGACGTCATGTAAAAGGGCGTAGATAAAAATATCACAGATACCTAATATTTCTACTTTGATTACTGCGCGTGTACTAGGCCGAAAGAAGTCTTCGACGAGAAATGCTGGACCACAACACGCATATTAAGGAAATGCGTTAAGAATCGATTACAACAACTTTTCTGTAGTCGTGCCCGAGACATCCGGCTTTGTGCGTGTGAGGCTGGCAGGACCGCCCGTTGAAACCATCACATCAAATATCGTTAAAAAATTAAAATATATGAAAAAGTAATAGCTTTCTGCTTAGACAGCTTTTGAGGATCCTTCATGATCATCTTAGTATGACAGAAATTATGGAAGATGGGTGTGGAAAATCCTCACGTCGTCTCAAAAGCAATAAAGAATCGAAATAACAATGAATTTTTAGAAGCTGTGTGCTGAAGAACCCACTTCTGTTTTGAAGCAAATTGTTACTTGAACTTGAGTTCAAACAAAAGTCAATTAATTAAGAATTATTATGTATTAACCCCACCTGATCAGAAGAGGTCCGTGCCCCTGTAGCGGGGACGAATATGGACTGCGGACGATGATTGTGATGAAGTATTAACTTAGAAGATTAAGGTGTCGGAAACGGCTAGAAATATCACGGCGACCGTTTTGTGGGATTATGAAAGACTTTCATTGATCGGTTACAAAAAAGGGAACCCACACATCCGCACAATATCACCCTAGAACACCGGACAGTCTCAAGGAGTACGCCGAAGAAAAAAGATGGGGAAAATTAACAAAGGATGTATTGGTTTTGAAACACGACTCACGCGCACACAAGAGCTGCACGGACGCAGTGCTCAGTGGCTGCTCCGCGCGTTCGCTTGGCCCCGGAGATCACTGTTTATTTATACATTTAAAAAAAGACACGAGGAAAAGTGCGAGATGATGATGAAGCTAAGGATGGGATTTTGGTTCCCTTTGGGGACAGAGAGAATATCTAATTTCAGGACCTGAAAAATGTATTGAGTTCCAAGGTATTTTGAATAAGGAAAATAGTCCCGTTTTATTTTGTTTATATAGAATTTCTGTTGCGCGGGCTCATGGACCCTCTCTCATAGAACATGCAAGAACATTTTTTTGAGTAACCACCGTTTGCAGTCTACCTTATTTCGACTCATCTTCCACGTTTTCTTTTAAATTCAGCAAACCGATTGATAACTAGCTCGTGAACAAACATAATTACCAAAAATTGTAGCTAAAAAGTTTAAAACATTCTTGTGGCTTTAAATCTTTTTTTATAGTCATAATAAATCATAACACAAAAATCAAGTCCACTGAGCTCCATTGTAATAAATTCCCGCCAGATTATCTACGAAATTCAAATATTAAAAAAACAATTCTTTAATTCTTTATTGTACAAAACACAAAAGTAAGGTTATTAAAAATAAATGTACAAAGGCGAGCTTAACCCACAATTGAGTGTTCTACTAGCGAACCAAAAAATGAAGTTTTATTTGAAAGATGCGGCAGACCTTGTGAGGATATAAAATACAACAGACATAAAATAAACATATACTACATAAAATAAATAACTGAAATACTATACCTGACAAATGTGTACATACTGAAATTCGATAAATATTGTACCAACTAAATAGTTTGCAAAATAAAAATTAAAAAGAACTCATTAAAGGGTCTTTCTTATAAGGAGAGGAAATGCTCTTTAACCCTACTCTTGAAAACATCTAAGGAACAGCTGTCGCGTATGCGGTGCGGAAGTGAGTTCCAAAGTTTAACAGCACAAACAGTGAATGAACCGTCATAACGGGATGAAGAATGTCATGAAGAGTGAGAAGGAGTACGAAAAAGGAGCGAGGTGGCGGTACGGCTAGGTTCATCCCTTGGAATTAGATACTCAAAATAATAATATAATTCATGATAATATAAAATATAATTCGTTTTTTCTTCTTTTTTCATAATGGCAATCGGCTACGAAGTCGCGCCATTTCTGCCAGTGTAGTGTATGTATTTTTGAAAATATATAAAATTTTTCAAACAATAAAATATCGGTGTGGCATTTTATTGTTTTTTGGGAGTTTTGAAGTCAATTCGACGAATACAAGCTTGACCTCGCAAAACTCCGCAGGTCTATTATTGCCTTCAAAAAATACAGTCACTTTGCTATGTTGATCACAGTTTTATTCTAATGTTTAAATATTGTTCACGAATACTGACTATTAATACACAAAACAATACCAAATTTATATATTAAACATCACAATAAACTGATATAAAACGTTAAAACTTCAAGTAATGTTTCACTCGGGTTGCCGCCAAAAATTCGTTTTGAGAGATGTTTCATTTTCAATTTTTTTACGGCGTTGTATAACTCATCAGTATCAGTACCAATGCATAAAGAATATCTAATTTTTTCGGCATGACCCTCCCATAGGAACACGCGTCAAAAATAAAATAAAAAATCTTACAAAGCCAACATCTGCTTTGATACAGAAACACATGGCGTACACACTCACCGAGGTGGACCGACATATGAACACTTTCGACACCGGGCCTTAGAATACGTTTTTAAAAACGGCCTGTTAAAAAAGGACCAAATTTTACCTGACGCACGCGCCATCATTAACAGATACAAAAAAAAAGATAAGACAGTTGGTGTGCGTTCGGAAGACTAAATCTTTTTATTGATTATGTGTACAATATTATGTAATACATATACATAGTTTACTGTTTAATGCTCTGAGAATTATGGCGCGGTAGATAACATATCTTAGCCGTTGAACTCGAATTTGGGGTTCAGACACCCATGCGTTCCCCGTGCTTCGGAAAGCATATTAATGCAGTGGTGTGGTGACTCAATGACGGTAGCCGTCGATGACGTCACGACGGGCGAGATGACGTCGGCAGTGCTCGATCATCGGGTCACGCGAAGCGCGTCACGGCCGCGTGCCGCCGACGACAACAGACTGGTCGAGATGGCGCCAAAATTAACCAGTTTAATGTGTGTGCTTCGTCTATCTATACTATTATAACATTGTCAAATGTCAAATTTTGTAAATCAAAGATATTAAAAAAGAAAACTACTCAGACCGACTAATTAAGGGCTTCCGAAACCAAATCCGTCGATGTTTGTTTGTTTGTTCAAGTTTCACGCAATAACCAGCAGGTAGATTTTGGTCAAACCAATACAGTCTTCAGTATTACATAACAGTATTATCCAGACTTAAATACTGCAGCATATTTCATCAAAATCGGTCCGTTAGAATTGAGATATAGCTTGATCCCCGTTTCAACAGCCGCCGTTAAGTTACAAGAGCTAAGTAAAAGTGGTTTTTACGATTTTTATATAAATCTAGAACCTGTAACCCCCGACTAGGTGGACCGATGACCTGGTGAAGGTCGCGATCAATCGGTGGATGCAGGCGACTCGTAGCCGCTCGGTGTGGCGATCGTTGGAGGAGGCTTATGTCCAGGTGTGGACGTCTGTGGACTGATATGATGATGATGATGATATATATCTAGGACTGTTTCGGGATTTCAAATGTAGCTGAAAACCGATATTCATGCGGGCAGAGTCGTGGGGAAAAGCTAGTAATAAATAAGTTCATCAATCACAGTTTATTTTTAATATTTACAGACCTTGGGGTCTGTGGACAGCAGATTCGTAGGGTCTTCCAAAACAATATAGTACCGGAGTCTCATCACCCGAGGCGAGCGGGCCTCGTGCTGCGGGTGAGTTTTTGTATTTAGATAGTTCTACTACCCGGGGTGGTCTCGGGGTGGTGCAGTCGGGTGCCGTGGGGAGGGACCGTGGACACGAAATATTTTCACTGATAAAGCTCTAACACCGTCGCGTAGTGTAGCAGGAGGATGAAATATTCATGTTATCTGCTGTTATGTCAACAATATCGTGTAGTGAGGTCCATTGTTGCGTAGCTAATATCAACATATTAACTACTTAACAAGGTTGGCGCCACGTCGTAGTTCTTCCTGGGAAGTTATCACGTTCCCGCCGTAAACTGGAAAAACACCGAGCGAACATTGCTTACATACATACATATAAAATTAGGTTTTTTTCCTTGGTTCTCCGGTGAGGAATCGAACCCTGGTTTCCCGCGTGACTGGCGGGGTTACCGACGACTATATTACCTAAGAATTGGGCTAGGCAGAGATCACCATTTCCACTTGTTACGAGCAAAGTGGCTATCCGTGGCCCACTTTTCACCTTCGACGGAAACAAGACGTGCCGGGTGGCAAATTACAATATTGCAAACAAATATTTACAACTTAAATATATTTAATTAGGAAGCGTACTCGTGTGCAAATATAAACGTATATCAAAAAAAAAACATAAAACTAAAAATAAAATCTCAATGTGAACACATCCCCTTGACCATAAATAAACCCAAATAGAGCCACGGAGCGCGCGCCGCCGCCGCCGGCCTCCCAATAAAACCTCGAGCGGCCTTCATTGCCGTGTCCGACAATATCACGCAGTTATGTGCAGTTCGTTACTACATTCGTTATGTTAACGCATTAAGTGCTTGTCACTCGGGTCCGAGTGAGTGGTGTCGTTGCAATCGCACCGCTCACTCGGATCCGAGCGAAGCATCGTGCATTTTTCTAATACTAAATACTAGTACAGCTTCAGCGTCCGTGACGAGTGCACGTCGATTAAAAAGGCACTCAATTTAAGTACATTCAGAAAATTCATAACCACGAAAATCTCCATAACCATGAGAGACGACCGGACATCTGCGGACAGACACGCGGAGAGAGTACCGGTAACAGAAGGACGGTACATTTAAAATTTCTATCATTATGACGATAAATGTAAGCATTACAGTTGGTAGGCTTGTTTTTCAATCAATACTAAACTGCTGAACTAATTATGTTGATATATGCTATATAATTACTATATTTCGAGTTTATTTTGCTGCTCGTTGTAGTCCCACGTATAGCAAGGCCAAGTTCGTAGCACCCTTAATCGACGAAAGTGTATGAGAAGATGTATGGATGTGGAGAGGCGAGAGAGGTGTGTCAGGATCGTAGTATGTGGCAAACTGTGGTCTCTGCCTACCCTTATGGGATACCGGCGTGAGCGTATGTATGTATGTATGTAATTACTATATTTTTGTAATGCGACACAATGGTCCATACACAATGGGAGCAGTACACTGTTCTCACTGTTCATCTTCCGATGAGCCCCAGTATGTTTACTCGTACATGTGTTGACGTCACTCGGACAGCTCGCGGCCAATTAATTTTACAAACTGAACGATATTATGAATAATTCAATGTCAATTAACATAATTTAGATATGTATTTAACATTGTAACACGTCACTAACACCGACAATGAACAGTGTCGGGGCGCGCGCGACGGGCGCCGCGGGCACAAACGACCCGCGCTTGCGCACGCGGCCCACTTTTTAACAGGTAACAGCTTTGAGATCCCGAGAATTATTACAGAACGTATATTAAACCAGCTTTTGCCCGCGGTTTCGTCCGCGTGAATGTCGGTTTTCCACTACACGGGAAATCCCGAAACAATCATAGATTTATACAAAAAGCCTATGAACCATTTTTACTTGAGCCCTCGTACCTTAACGACGGCTACTAAAACAGAGATCAAGCTGTATCTTCTATTCTACTGAACCGATATTGATAAAACGTGCTGCAGTATTTGAGTCGGTAATAATAGTACCTTTAAGACTGTAAGTTTGACCAAAATTTACTAGCTGGTTTTTGCGTGAAGCTCGAAAAAATAAAAAACAAACAAACAAACAAACATCGACGGATTTGGTTTCAGAAGCCCTTAATTAGTCGATTTGAGTAACTTTTTTAAATATCTTTGATTTACAAAATGTTACATTTAACAATTTTATAGTAGTATAATGGTACACGTATAATCAAATATAAATTACACACAATTTTAAAAGTAACTTGTAGTGACCGCGCGGCGCGGCGCGCGCGCATACAGGTACCTTCAGCGTGACGAGTGACCGCCAGGCGCCCTCTGTCACCGCTAACACACTGGTAAGTGACCGTCACCAACACGAGAGACCCCAGACACTGCACGGATAGAAAAGGTATCTATATTTTAATGTAAGGTGCCTTTAACACAAGAGTCGATAGGTTTTTATTAAGCCTGTTGGGTATTTTTCTATACGTTCCCTTGTCTATCCTTCTCTTTCCTACGCACCCAACGGCGAAGCGCTCTCTCGCTCACCTGGGTTTGAATACTACTTGTCGTCGAACCGCCGCGAGGAAGCCACACAAAATTTATATAATAATTAAATG
>WUAW01003803.1:112756-128835 GCA_017165845.1 Thaumetopoea pityocampa | reverse complement strand
TACTTTTATATATATATTTAAAAATGTAAAAAATAAGAAAAAACTATAAATAAATGAATAATAATAATATAATGATAATGCTATAATAATAATACTATAATGATACTAGCACAAAATCAAGTTTGCTTCCCTTGTCAAAGCTTTTGTTAATCGCGTTTCCTGTGCTAACAGTAGATGAGTTTATGCGACACTGAACCATTCCTCGTGACATTAATCTTAATTATTTATTTATAACACGTAAACAATAACGTTATTTTATAATTTGCTGGCTTTTGTCCGCGGTTACGCCCACGTGAATGTAGGTTTTTACGTGAAGACCGAACAAAAAAAAAACAAACATCGACGGATTTGATTTCAGAAGCCCTGAATTAGTCAATCTGAGTAGTTTGTATTTGAATATTTTTGATTTTTGAAAATTTGACATTTAACAATTTCATAATTTGTACCACTTAAAACAATTTCTTCGATTTTTTGGGTGTTCCTTTGGGTTTTTGTCAATTTTATTTGTATCACAAACCACCTCTGCATTGGTACAATTGAATCGACTGTGTAATGTGCACTAAGAAATGATAAATTAATTATTTTATTATTATTATATCAATATAATTTCGACCGATGCATATAAATATATGTGTTAAACGATATTTGCAGCGCGCATTCTGTCAATCGCGGACAGTTATGTCAAACAACTGACAATATTGCGAGACTATTACGAGACCTAAACATTACTTTGACGACTGATTGGTACAGTAGGCAGTTATCCTGCTTTCTATACTAATGAGTTCCGGATTCGAATCTAGGTAGGGACAAAGTTTGTGTGGTGAGCACAAATGATTCTGTCCGAGTTATGGACGTATTTATCTATTTATGTATAGTATTTATCTATATAAGTATGTATATCGTTATCTAGTACCCAATACACAGGGAATCTTAGTTTGGGACTATATCAATGTGTGTGAAATGTGTCCAGATTAATATTATTATTACTCAACGAACTAGGTGCTGTTCTTATCAAGTGACTAAGTAGGGATGTGATAAGAGCGTTTATACAGAACTGCGTAAAACCCGCGGCTTCGCTATCGTGTCATATGTATCTTTCTGCCGATCTTGTATGCAAGATCAAGACTCTTTTTTGGACAACACTAATTGCAAGATTTTATATCAGTACTCATTTATATTTTCTTGTATAGAGTCAACATGTTTTAAATCAGACGGAAATCCCTCCGTCAGTTATACTCTGCAGTCTCATCCATTACTCTGTCTCCGTCCAACTTTATTTGTTTTATTTATTTGAAATGAGATAATGAAGTTTTCCTAGGCATCGGCCGATATAAGCATCGTGTTGATAGGTCACTTGATTTAGGAAGTTTTACCGCTGTTTAAATTTCAGATCCTTTTATCGATTTTTAACTCAATTCCAGATTAAACTAAAAATACGTGTATATATACAATACAATTCCGATAACAATATAATAATCTATATTCATACAAACAAATAGTCTATTTCAAAATAATTGCGATTTCATAAACTTGTACGGATATTTGTACGTGACCAAACCTCAAAAATGCGTTTTAAAAAGTATCGTTTGTCAGTTTGTTTGTTCGTCCGGGCTAATCTCTGAAACCTGAGTCGATGTACGATGAACCGATTTCGATGGGTATTTCATTGGTAAATAAAAAACTCAGAGAATATTTCGGTATTTTTTCTCCGAAAAAGTTTAGATTTCCTGAGTGTAAACTGAAATAACTGTGGAAACACAGAGCAAAAGTAACACGGAGCAAAATTACCATTAAAAATCGTAATCGTTAAATGTTTAGACTACGCAAGCGGAGCTGCAGGTAACAGCTAGTATTATAATAATAATATAATATTCGTATAATATATCACTCATCCAATAGAACAATGACGTAATTACATTTTTGCAATTTATCAGAAGAAGCGTTTCAGTTTAAAATTGGATTACACTCATTTAGGAAATCATATCAATTATCATGATTTTTCATAATTTATTTATAGATTATTATTAATAATTTGAGCATGCTCGAAAAAAATCCATATTAAACAACAAATCATCCAAATTAAACACAAAATAAAATTTTAACTTTTTTGCAATTACGTCATTGTTCTATTGGATGAGCGACATGTGTGGAGCCGGCTTAATAACAGCGTCCATCACTCCCCGTGTATAATGGTGCCGATTCTGTTGTAACAGAACTAAATTTGCGCCCTCCCTATCATTTTCTAACGTCAAACGCCAAAACGAGATAGCAAACTGTTTTAATAGCTGCCGTTGAGGTACGAGAGGTCAAGTAAAAGTGGTTCTAACGTTTTATATAAATCTATGATTGTTTCGAGATTTCCTATGTGGCCGAAAACGGACATTCAGGCGGGCGGAGCCGCAGGCAGACAGTTATTACACATAATTATATGCTACAACATGAAACCGACCCCATCTAAACGTGCCAGGAAGTAATATGATGGAGTTTCATTTTCTGAATGCCTAATGAACTTCGCTCATTTACTTGCCGCAGCTATGCATCCCTCACGCTTTGCATCCTTAACTATGCGAAAGAGAGAGACATAATATTTACAGAGTACACTTTGCGCAATTTTACCTGATGTGAAATTTCTTAAGCATATATGCACTTGACTTTCGAAAATTGTTTTAAGCTCTAACACGATAGATATAGAGTTGAAATTTGAACGTACTAGGTAACGTTTAATCTTAAAACGTTTGTCGTCACGTATGGTACTTGATGCCATATATTAAATTTTGTTCATAATTAATTTTTCACTGATAAATGCTGCGAATAAAGAGCTTTTAGTGCTTTTCCATATGCCCGCCGTGAGGTGACAAGCAGAACAAAATAATTATATCTTATTCCTACTGAGATGGTATGGTATGGTACTGAACAGATCTAGACCTAGTAATACTCCTAGCTAATATATAAATACAAATGTGAGTTTGTTTGTTACGCTTTCACGCCTTAACTACTCAACCAATCATCACGAAATTTTGTAGACGTATTGTCAGGGGTACAAAAAATGACATAGGGAACCTTTTATCCTGAAAAAAGAAAAATATTCCCGAAGGATAGAAAAAAAAGTTATCAAATAATTGTATTTTCAGCGGTATGTGATATGTATTTAAAGAGACTAAGACGAGTGAAGCCGCGGGTAGTAAAGCTAGTAATAAAATAATAACAATATGATGACCATTTCTGGTGGAAGATCCTAGTCTACATCTACGCCTTGCGTTAAACGGCCGCCCGGCCGGTTGGAATGAAGATGAGGAACGGATCTTCACTTCTGGTTTGCCTTTATTGGTTGACCAGAATAGAGTCGCGAGAGAGTTATGATCGTCAGATGATGTGTAAAGTAAGTGGTGAATGGGCTGATATATGATGGGATCTTTTGCGTGATCGTACCGTTTAAAGTCCACTGATAAATGTCCATTCTATAGCTTCAAGTCAAATGTTGACCCTAGCTGTGCCTTATATGCTGTTTCTTACACGCTTAATAACAGGGTCGTATATTTACAGCTTTTAGCCGTGGCTCCGCCCGCGTGAATGTCCATTTTCCGCTACATGAAAAGTCCCGAAACAATCACAGATTTGTATAAAAAGGCTTGGAACCACTTTTATTTAAGCTCTCGTACCTGATCGGCGGCTACTAAAACAGCGATCAAGTTGTATTTTCAATTCTACTTGACCGATTTTGATGAAACATGCCGCAGTATTTAAGTCGGAATAGTACCTTTAAAAATATAACCCTTTGACTAAAATTTATTAGCTGGTTTTTGCGTGAAGCTCGAACAAACAAAGAAACATTGATGGTTTTGGTTTCAGAAGCTTTTAATTAGTCGATCTGAGTAGTTTTTCTTATCTCTGATTTACAAAATTTGATATTTCACAAATTTATATTAGTGTAAAAGTATATAGATATATTAAATTTGAGGCTTAAAACGACAAGCATCCAGAGACGTAAAACAGATTAATAAAAGAAATTAACTATTATAAATATTTGATTTCGTTCTTTAATTGAATATTTTTCCTTAGCAAAAATAACGGCCATTTTCAACGATCGATGTAAACAAAGACGCCATGCTGGAAGTTAATGAGAAATGCGCGCGGAAAACAACGTCGAGTGTTTTGTTTAGTTAATTAATGATTCCATTTTCAAATTTTTTATTCCTGTTTAATTAAGGCGGGGTTTTACATCTATTCACTTAAGGCTCTTTGATGTTTCCATAAGTATGAAAATTTAAAAATATTTTTTTTTTTAAAGATACAATTCAATACAAGACTTAGCTGCTGCAGCATGATTTATCATCATCATCATCATCAGAATCCCGTGAAAGTCCACCGCTAGCCCTCCTTAAAAACGAGGGCTATGCCATAATCTCCACGACTGGCAGGCATTTTGGTGATCGCAGTAGATTATGATTGAATAGCAGGATAACGCTGCTGCCCAACATCCTGGCACATCCCTTAGCTGGTTCTCATATCACCCACGGGAAGAATTGCAGCGACTTTACATTATTATGACAGCATTTTGTATGACATATTTATGACAGTATTTAATAATGTACTGTGATAATAATTACATTATTATGACAGTACATTATTATGCCAACGCCACAAGCCAAATTACGGAGTATTATATTATTATTATTATAATACTCTAGCTGCTAACTGCAGCTCCGCTTACGATAATTTATAAAAAAAACAATATACTTATATTATATAATTGAATAGAATATTCAAAATTAATTTAAAAAGGCATAAAAATATTTCAAGTATTTGATTTCGAGTTCAAATTCATAGAACGCACCTCTGTCTTTTAGAAATCATGCGCATATTAATAATAATAATTATTTTTCTCTAGCTTTAAACACTGAACGAAAACCTGACATTGATCTACAATTTGTGTAGAACTATTTCTTAATATGGTAGTTGAGTTAATTTTTTATATTAGTTTTATCAACAACTGATGCTATATACGATCCGAAATAGAAGGAATTTTATAAATAAGTTCAGTAATAAATAAGTTAAGAACCTTTTAAAATTGGCAGTGAGGGTGATTGTGAAGTTACAAAAAAGGATGCACATATTGTTTTATGACGTCACCGCCGTTATGTTGCGGGCATGCGAGAGAGATAGCGAGATGTTCGCATTACCCACCGACTGGATGGGCATAAGGAAGATGCCCATTTTTGAAACATTATTACTACTACTACTACATTATTACTATTACTAGTTCTGATGAGTCATGGACGTATTTATCTATTTATGTATAGTATCTATCTATGTACGTATGTATATCGCTGTCTAGTACCCAAGATACAGGGAATCCTAGTTTGGGACTGGATCAATGTGTGTGAAAAATGTCCAGAACATTATTATTTTAAAGAGATCGCTGCCCGTCTGGTCAGTACAGCAGGCGATCAGAACGCTGGCCGCTTTAGCACAACGTTTAGCAGTAACTACTCAACGATCAAGATCGAAATCGATGGTGAGGATCGCTGGGTCTCGCAGGAGGCCTATCTATGTTCAGCAGTGGACAACTACGGGCTGAATTGATCATGATGATTATACAACGAGGGAGTGCGGCCGGCGTTATGAGCACCGTACCGACCGAGAAGAGTGCAACCTTTCTTAAAATATTTATAGTTTTAATTCACTTTTGTTTTATGCTTATCTGTAAATAAATAAATTATCATATGGTTGATGTCTTATTATTATATCCTGACGTAAGTTTAGAAAATTCTAGAATTAAAAAAAGCACTAAACAATGATTACACTTCGCCACGTCACCCGTAGTCCCCCCCGATCGGACGTAGACACGCCGACCATTAATGTTTAACTAACAATTAGAGGGGGTTCCTAAATTGGGCCGGCGGTTACCGACGGACAGACAAACACATATAATTGACGATTATTTGTCTGATAAGGCGCCCCGGCAAACAGTAGACGCACAATTCGATGGAATCAGATGTGTTGTTAACGACCATATGGATGAATGGAATAAAGATAATCTATACATTTACGTGATTATCAAAAAAGGGGTGTATTGTTTTCAGGTTGCATGTAGGTACGTATGTGATGCTGTGTGGCGCTGGCATAATAATAGCGTCATTCCGTGTCCTCACGTGGATGCTGTGAAAACCAGATAAGGGAGCAGCCATTAGTCACGTGATTTTATTTAACACGTCCACTGTTGAACATAGCCCTTCTCCAATGATCACCACACCGAGCGGAAGCTATGCCACAACTGCGATTAGTAATAGGTATAAATAACATTTTAATTGGTGTTCTATGATAATTTTTATTTTATTGATTATTATTTTTATTTTACTTTTATATGCATTAAACTGATATTTTTAATTTACGGACAATTATATTTATACGGAATATGATATGATGGTACCTAATGTTGTATAGTCTCTGTTTACATAAAACTGTTAGTCTTTGGCCCTAAAACTTTTACAATCACATATTGAGTATTACACAGTGATATTATCTAGACTCGTTTTCGTCATTAACAAGATACCCTATCGACTATAACTGCCTCAACAACCACAACGTGTAACTCGATTATTAACGATTCGAGAAATCGAGTGCCGAAACTCGATACTGCTTTAATCGGTTATAATTCGCTATCAATTTAACTTAATCTATGTCAAAGGCAATTGTTACAAGTAGGTATCGACTATAATATACAATGTAATAATACTAGATTTTTAAGGCGAAAGCATGTAACTTAATTATTTAATTTTTTAAATTTTATTATTTACAAATTATTAAATATGAATTTTAGATAGTAAAACAGTGTTTTATTTTAATTATATGAAAGCCGGGATTACGCAAGGCAAAAGAAAAAAAGATATGATTGTATGAGACACAGATAACTATGCATACGAGGATAATAATATAGACAATACGAAGCAGCCAGATAAGACTACGTTATGCATTTGTATTATTTTATGAAATAGCTTAATATTATGCTCATTTCTAATCATCTCTACCATTACTGTTTAGGGGACGGTATCGCTTGCCGTCCCCTAAGAGTAACGGACGCTGTTTACATACGTTGGATAAGTAGTATCCCAATAAAGCAATTGCTTTACGCTCGTCTCTATGCGTGTGCACTTTTGTGGTTCACAGTCTAGACTCTTATTATTAATTTAAGAATTTGTAATGATAACTATATGACCTGATGTGATTGCCCCCTCCAAGTACTCCCAATTGTTCTGTTGGTGAACGATATTATTCCAAGAAGTCTCTCAGCACATCTTGGGCAGATTCGGATATGCGAGAAATCAGTAATGGCTCGGATGCAGAAAGCGATCTTCTTCGACAACGCCCGTACAGTCCGTAGATTCATTTCCCAATCGCATTAACGAGCCGGACGATTGTTTCTCGCCTCGCCGGGGCTTTTTCTGCCAGCTCTCCTTGTATAGGAGGGAACGAGACTGTGGTTTTACTTATGTAAATAATAATAATATTCTAGACATTTTCAGACACTTTGATTTGTTCTCAAACTAGGATTCCCTGTATCTTGGATACTAAGCAACGATATAGATACTTATATAGTTAAATACATATATGGTTTATCAACCCGCTCTAAGCCTACCAACCCCTAATAAGTCAGCGTCGTATACTACGGCTTGATCCCCTCCAGATTAGGGGAGGTCCGTGCACCTGCATTGGGGACGAATATGGACTGGGGATGACAGATGACATATATAGATAAATAAGTAAATGGCTCGGATATAAATAATTGTATTTATCACACAAATATTGGTTCAACTGGGTTTCGAACCCAGGACTCATGGCACAGAAAGTAGGGTCACTGCCACTATGCCAATCAGTGGTCGATCCAGTCGGTACATTCAATGATTACGGCTGTCGAGTTCTGACATCCCCAATAATAATGACACTCAAACTCAAGAGTGCGTACTTAACCAACCTCCTGGTTAAAAACTGTGTAAGAATAAAATGTGCGAATCTGATTTTTTCTTTTTTTTTATATAAGAGGGGGCAAACGGGCAATCGGGTCACCTGATGGTAAGTGAACACCGTTGCCCATAGACACCCGCAACACCAAATGGAACGTAGGTGTGTTGTCGAAGTTTAAAAAATACACCTTTTTTAAAGTTCGACTTTTTTAAAGCTCGTTCTTTGAATGCCCCCAAGTCGTATTCGCGTGGAGAAACTACCACTGGGAGCTCATTCCATAGGATGGTGGTACTTGGAAAATAGCGCGAGAAACGCACAGTGGCAGATCGCGAACTATCCAAGTGATGACAGTGAAATTTTAGATTTTAGCGAGACGTGCTGTGCTGGAATTAGCCCAAAAAATCCTCTGAACACTCCCCGTGATAGATCTTATGGTACATAAGCTTTCTATATGTTCCTAAATGTTTTCGCCAGTATGTAAACCACAAGTTTTTTTATACATAAAATCATTATTCTATGCATAAAATAATCCACCTCACTAAATGTTTTCGCCAGTATGTTAAACACAAGTTTTTTATACATAAAATAATTATTGGTATTCATAATTCTGTTAAATAGGGTTAGTTTATAGTCCACCACGGTGATTTAATGCGGATTAGCAGAGTTCATACGCCGACGAGAAAATCTCTCAGGCACACAGGTTTCCTCACGTTGATTTCCTTCACTGGTTGAGACGAGTGATAATTAATTATTACTATTAAAACTTTTGATTATATATTACTAAACTTTTTGACTACTAAAACAGGAATCAACCTGTATCTTAAATTCTACTGGACCGGTTTTGATGAAACATGCCGCAGTATTTAAGCCGGAATAGTATCCTTGAGACTGTAATAATTTGACCAAAATCTACCAGCTAGTTTGTGTGTGAATCCTGAACAAACAAAGAAACCGATTTGGTTTCAGTAGCCCTTAATTAGTCGATCTGAGTAGATTGCTTTTAAATATCTTTGATTTTGGAAAATTTGACATTTAACAATTTTATAATAGTATAGATAGATAGATAATAATGTAGATATGTAATGTTTTCACACACGTTGATCTAGTCCCAAATTAGAATTTCCATGAAAGAGGGCGATGTGTGCGCCACATATCGTGAGTACCCCGAGGTAACGAGTAACGGGGAGCGAGTAAAATGTCTCCGCGAAGAGAAAAAATGAGGAAAAAGGCATTGCTATCTTAGCAATGCCTTTTTCCTCATTTTTTACCTTAATATGTCATCTGTGTCGGATCGATATCTCGATCGGTGCACAATATTAATTATATTTAATATAGTTTATTAAAATAAAGATCCCATGTTCAACATGCCTTCTATTATTCCATACAGTTACTATTCCGACTTAAATACTGCGGCATGTTTCATCAAAATTGGTCCAGTAGAATTGAAGATACAGCTCGATCCCCATTTCAGTAGCCGCCGTTAAGGTACGAGAGCTCAACCAAAAGTTCATAGGCTAGGTTCATAAGCTTTTTATATAAATCTATGATTGTTGCGAGATTTTCCATGTAGGGGAAAACAGAGATTCACGCGAGCGGATAGTAAATATACTAGCTTTTGCCCGCGACTAAACTTAGAAATATCATCTCTGCACTTTGTATTATTATACAAAGTACAGAGATGATATTTCTAAGTTTTCTTTTTTCGTATCCAAAGTTTTTTCGAATCTTGGATAAGGTATAGGTACATTGTATGATACGGAAATTTAATAAAGCATGTCAAAAAATTCATTTTTAGCGTTGCACAGTTTCGCTCGGCGGGGGTATCTTAACAAGTAGGAGACATTAGGATTCCGGAACGTGGGATCAGACCGCAATTGCTACTGTCAAATACAATTGTACCGTGAATTATCTGATACCAGCCGAGAGGGAGAGGGGATATGATATTTCATTGATAGGGCTGGAGCACACTTATGTAGTAAAATTACAGATATGCTATATATTACAGAGGCCGCATTCTAGACAAAAGTCGGCATCGGTAGCAATCTCTTGGCTAAGCAATACTCATCGCAACAGGGTACTGGGTAGGCAGAGATTCTTTCATCTGCTACGATCGTTTAATGTAGCAAAGTGAGTATCCGCAGCCCACATTTCGTCCCCGTGTGCAACGAGAAGTGTTGAGTGGCGAATCACGACGCCGCCATTTTATCCATTTTATGGGTAACTCCCGCGTCGGGCAGGCGTCAATAATAAGATAACTATTTGTGCTGTTTGTAAGTAGATATGCTAGAGGCCCGCTGGAATTATAATTAAATAACTCAACGAGAACATAATACAATTTTTAAGATGAATATTTTATGACGAAAGGAACCTGTCATCTGTCATTTCATTTGTCACTTGATTTTGACATACCTTTATTATTTCCCTCCGAACCGTCCTCTGCAATGGTGAATGTGCTTTTTCTTATTATGTGATATATAATAACGATGCACGTGCGTACGTCCATCGTCCAAGAGGGCTGACAAGGTGACGACGGAAGCAAGCGGTGGCATGCCACCCGTATAGGTCAACCAGTCTTGCCCAGACCAAAGTCGCGGGAAAGACGGGACAGTTCGGAGAGCCTCCTTTATCAGCTATAACTCATCTGCTTATCCACATCGACTGACGAGTCTTGGCCAATCGCAATTTGTGCGAAAGGCGCGAAATTTCGAAGAACCTATGTTCATTCAGTGTGGCCAAGACTCAACGGCAGAACTATAGGAGTTCCTATATATTTATCTGTACATCACAGTGTTTTAACTGTACGGATGGCGCAGTGGTTTAAGCGCCCACTGCGCTGTCGAGTGTTGTGGGTTCGATCCCCACACGGGACAACAGCTTTGTGTGAACCACAAATTGTTGTTCCGAGTCTGGGTGTTCTGTGTTTCCGTTATTTGAATGTTTGTAAAGTCCCCGCGACACAGGAATGCGGGAGTTGTCTTTAAAAAAAAAAACTTAAATAATAAACTAATATAAAATATTTAAATAAAACTTTGGTGTTTTATTCTGGTTACCGTTAAAACTACTTGTTTCATCATCAAACCGTGTGAGCCCACGGTTGGACATAAGCCTCTTTCTTGAAAAAGAGAGATTTGTACATCTCCACGCTTGACAGGCGTCTTGGAACAGATCGCAGTAGATTTTGATTGACTAACAGGATAATACTGTTGCCCATTACTTGGTGCACCTCTTAGATGGTTTTGACAGCATCCACGGGAAGAAATGGAGTAACATTATTATTACGCCACTAAACAACACTATTAGATTTGTGGCGACTCTCTTCACTACATAGTACCAGGCATCCTCAACAGATGGCGCGGCTCTTGAGTGACGACATTAAAGCCTAAATCACGCTAATGAAGTTTGATAGCGACTTATCATATATACAACGTCCTGACATCAACCATCGGGGCGGGTCAGAGGCAAGCCCCGTCAGACATAATACCTGCCTGGCCGGAAGGTATTCCCTTTTCCAATACTGCCACTCCTGCCATTCGTTAATCTGGTAACGTAATCAGCAACGTCATCATGGGTCATATGTATCTCGCTAAAACTGGTGACCCCGACGTGATTATGAATATATGAAAGCTTATTTCCTTCAAACGAACAAATATTGTCTTGACATGAATACTGAGAGCCACTGTTGGCTCAAAGCCGTTGTTTGCGACGTTCCTGGTACCACTAGCGCGTTCAATTCATCATTTGATTACCTTGATCTCCGTGCGTCCACAAGATTCATTGGCGAGATCGAAATTCCCGCAACGAAAGCGATCGGAGGACTAACGCACAATAAATCCACGTTCAACTAATAATCTTGTCGTTCGGCATCCCTCACATTAATCTGGTTTTATGCACTCGTTCGTTTCCGGTTGAATCACCTTCGTTTGTAACCAGCTGGTTTGCGACGTTTTGCACGTTAAAAATTAAGGTTCGTGAACTTCTTCAGTTTGAAATAGAAGAATCGTCTCAATTAGATGAAGAATTGTATGTGTCAAGAATTGTGTGTGTATTAAAATCATGATCAGTCCATCTGCTGTTCCACTATAAGGCGCGAGTCCCCTCTCAGATTGAGAGGGGTAGGCTATAATCTACCAGGCTGGCATAACGCGGGTCGGCAGACTTCATTAATAAATTTATTAGCGTATTAGTGGCGACCTACTTCGCTACATAGTACCATGCATGCTCAACAGATGGCGCATCTCTAGAGTGAAGACACTGGTATAGAATTTTGAATCACGCTGATGAAATTTTATAGCGATATAGTATATACATAATGATCCGACATCAATCGTCGGGGCAGTAGCAGGACCCGCCAGACATAACACGCGTCTGGTTGGAAGGTCTTCACTTTCCCTATACTGCCACTCCTGCCACATTTCGACTTATAGCTGTTGACACCCGACGTGATCATTAACGTCTTCATTAACATCATGATGAGGTGTTAACCCAAAATACTTTGATGTTGCTTTGTGTGCGATACATACGTGTTGTTTCAGCGACTGGACTCTATTTATTTAACTTCATACAATCAGATAGCTAGATAGATCATGATTATAAACATCCCATTTCATTGTGAAAAACCACTGCGAAACATAATCCTCTTTAGATAGGAGGGATTTGACATGGTCTCCATGCTTGACAATGGTCTTGGAGATCGCAGTAGATTTTAATTGAATAACAAGATAATGCTGTTGCCAATTATCCTGGTGCACCTCTTAGCTGACTCTATGCACTCTCTCTGGCATATCAGGTGGAGTTAATTAAATATTCAAAAATTATATGACTTCTTAGCGTCCATTGGTATATTTTTGAAAGAACATAAAGTGCAATAAACACTTATAATAAATAATTAACAATAAATAATTGCTTTTTGGAAAAGTCCTTAAAATGAATTAAATTTAAATATAGAACTTCCAAAGATATTTCCCTTTAAAGTGACCAGTTCAGTAAGACGTCATATCATAGATAATAAAAACTTAAATGCTATATAATCTGTATACATTTATTAACAAGTATGTTTTATTCTAAAAACTGAAAAACGAACTTTCAATCAAACTCCGAGTTTACCACATAGAAATTTCTTCTTCATTAGAAAACATACTCCAGATCTCTTCAGCCTATTATATCTATTTAAATCGAAACGATAAAAATATACTTAAAAACTAATGTCTTATCGAAAATCAATAAGTATTAAATAAAACACCCGCGCCGCGTTTAAAATTCATTGTCCGTAGAACAAAATAAAACAAATCCCGGCATCTTGTGTAGATGTATTATAATGCGGGTAATTGTAGCCCAGGAGGTCGACACACCTGCCTTTAATAGTGCGACCATTTAGTCTTGATTCTCTTGAATTATTTATATTTTTTTTCAAAAATAAAAATTAAATATGGCTTATTTCACTATATTTGTATGTTACTAAAACAATAATTGTGACACCAATGTACTCCACGGAGAAGGATAACTAGGTGAGGAAACCTGCACGCCCGCACGAGTATATGAAGTCTATCAACCCGCACTAGGCTAGCCTGATAAGACTTCGACTTAATCCTTTTTCTGATATGGACTGGGGATTAAACAAAAAAACATTAACATCATAATAAACTGTGTTAACACATAAAATAATACTGGGTTTTTGTACTCACATATGAATTTGTGTAAAGATTTTACAAGAATATTTTTATTCTATAGCATTGATATCCAAAGTGGTCTATATTAACCCGTAAAGATTGACAATGACTACCACAGTGAGAAATTTAAATCTTTCAAAGTGAGTACCATTATACCAGCTGTCAAAAACACATTTAAAGTTAGTGAATTTGCAAAAATCCAATATTAGCTAAAAATTCAATATTATTATAGCAACCCAAAACCAAAAAACATAGCTAGTGGTCTACCAGACAAAAAGTTTAGGAACCTCTCCTCTATACATATATTAATAACTATTAACGACAAATTTAAGAAGAAAAAACATATTAAGCAGCTATAGTAAGTACAAAAAATGACAGTTTACAGAAAAATACATTTCCCATGCTAATTTATAACTGTGTTCCGGCAAGGTCAGATAGCAGTCATTTCTTACTAACTCTTTCTAGTGGTGAAAGAATCAAACAAAGGGGGAGTAATAGATATATAATTAATATTGATTTTGATATTTGAACATAATGTTGAATTTAATATACATATGTCGGTAGACAATGACATTCAGTCCACCAATGTGGGTAAGTGTTTAAGTTGGATAAATGATTATTTTTTTATATTATCCTACATTAAATATGCTCCCGCAATTGCTTCATAATTTTCATATTTTTGTAATTTTATTCTTTGATTTGTGTATGTCTTGTAAGTGGAAACTTAATTGGTGTACGTATAATTTGTATGTTACAACTTCGTATATTAACTTAGATACTGTATGTTTCCTAAATAATAAATAATTAAATTTTATTATAGTTTTCTTTTCCTATGAGAAGAGGTACGTAGTACATCTTTTCTTGACTAGTGCAACTAAAAGGGCATTCATGTCATTTTAATTTCTCACTATAATAACGAACACTGTATTTACTGAAATTTTTTAAATATTTACAAGGATCAAAATGGTAGATCGTAGTAAAGTTCACAAGATGTGCGGTGCCCAGGTGTGTTATAAAGACGTTTTTCTTGTCTCTAGTCCTGCAAGCCGCCGTGCCATTGCTCAGTAGGGGTGAGACGATATTGCGATCTGTCGATATCGGTAAAAATTTGTTCAAAATTAATTTATTATAAAATCTGTTCCGAAAGTTAAGATGGTGATATATTAAATTTTAACGAAATGGCTAGTATATCTGTAAAAAGGCAACAATAAACAGGTAATATTACCTTCTTACTGAATAAGTAGAATAAATATCATTTAGGGAGGATAAACACCTAAAATTTATACCTAGTCTTAAAAGTAATGTATACATACATATATAGCTAGTCAAAGGTAATATTTGGTCAAAAATGTAACAGTTATGTATGTTGATGTTGTTGTTAGAATTAAACGTGTAATAATAAAATTATTGAATCACGGAAGTATGGTTAATTAATCACTTAAATTCAATAATATACCTAAATAAATTATTAACACATAGAAGATGATGGTTACTCCAAACATTTTGCAAAGCGATACCTTATTAGACAATAGCTAGATAATATACAATTTTAAATATAATAGTCTATATTTTTATATACCTACTTATATGTTAAAAAGGCATGTTGTATGACTTTGACGCAAAACTAATAATATCGATACGTTTTTATTGGGAAGACGAACTATGTCCCTGCACTAGCCGTAAAGTATCCATCAAAGTATGACAAATATTGTTTTTACTACACAAGCGAGTCCCGAGAAGGCAAGGATTTATAGTCTGGTACGCGGACTACCTAAAACAGATCCCTCACGAATACTTACATTTTAAGATAAAGCATATTCTTTCATTTTTAATATAGTTTTCACACAGAAAATATTACGACGAAAAATGTATAGAAAATCTTTCCATCAATCTATCTATATTATTATCAAATTGTTAAATGTCAAATTTATAAAAATCAAAGATATCTAAAGAGAAACTATTCAGATCAACTGATTAAGGGCTTCTGAAGCCAAATCCGTCGATGTTTCTTTGTTTGTTTGTTTGTTCGGGCTTCACGCAAAAACCAGGCGGTAGATTTTGGTTAAACTGTTACAGTCTTAAAGGTACTATTCCGACTTAAATATTGCGGTATGTTTCAACAAAATCAAATCGGTCCAGTAGAATTAAAGATACAGCTTGAGCTCTGTTGTAGCCGCCGTTAAGGAACGAGAGGTCAAGTAAAGTGGTTCTTAGGCTTTTTACATAAATCTATGATTGTTTCGAGATTTCTCATGTAGCGGAAAACGGACCTTCACGCGGGCAGAGCCGCGGGCAAAAGCTAGTACTATAAAAAAAATCATAACTTGATTTAAAACGAAAGACGTGTGGTATAGCATTCTCTACATTCCTTACTTCATACATACATACACTCACGCCGATATCCCATAAGGGTAGGCAGAGACTAGTAAATACTACACATACAGTCACCTG
>WUAW01003803.1:45157-55496 GCA_017165845.1 Thaumetopoea pityocampa | reverse complement strand
GTAGTAATTTAAAATTAAAAAAAAAAAAAATTGGTTTAATCATATAAAAAGGACGAGTGAGATTCGAATGAAATTCGNGTAGTAATTTAAAATTAAAAAAAAAAAAAATTGGTTTAATCATATAAAAAGGACGAGTGAGATTCGAATGACGAAATAAATATATTGGGCAAATATGAGGGGAAATATCGGAAGAGGGCGCCCTGGAAAAACCTACCTTGATCAAATCAACAGCTTGTTTCAAACAGGTCAAGTTCGTAGCACCCTTAACTGACAAAAGCGTATGAAAAAATGTGTGTATGGATGAGCCGAGAGAGGTGTGTCAGGATCGTAGTATGCCG
The DNA here is from genome assembly GCA_017165845.1 of Thaumetopoea pityocampa. Taxonomy (NCBI): domain Eukaryota; kingdom Metazoa; phylum Arthropoda; class Insecta; order Lepidoptera; family Notodontidae; genus Thaumetopoea; species Thaumetopoea pityocampa. The sequence continues at coordinate 55,158 of WUAW01003803.1, read as the reverse complement.
CGAACTGTAGTCTCTGCCTACCCTCATGGGATTTCGGCGCGAGTGTATGTGTATATGTATTATAATTTAAAAAGTATTGTAATACCAAATTGTCAGTAGCGATCAAGTGTGTACAGCCCGTTATATCTCTGGGGTACGCTCACCCCGGTAATGGGTCGCTGCGAGCGGGCTCTGGCATGGCCCCGGCGTAATCGGCACACGCCTTTATAGTCATGAATACTTGAGTATACTACAGTAACACACCTACGATTAGACTTTACCATAGATTTATACCATACTAGCTGTTGTCTGCGACTAAACCTTCCCGGACTTTGTTGAATTCATAAATTTAATAAAAAAATAAATGCAATACCATAATATCTCTTTTCTTAACCGATTGCAATAAAACATAGTCTAAGTTAGAAGCAGTTATAGCCTTGTGGTATGACCAAGCATGACAAGTGTTCGATTTCGACTTCGGATCCAAGGCATGCACCAGTGACTTTTCGAAATCATGTGGTTATTAATAATTTAATAATTAATTATCATTCGTTTCATAATGTAAAGGAATCGTAAAGAAACATGTGAGATTTGTGATGTGTGTAGAGTATAGCAAATCCCTCTCCTCTGTGGAGGAGTTGTATATCCAATAATTGACTTACAGTTAAAAATCAGTTAAACAGCTAAGAATGTTTCATCTTATTACGGGAGGAACTGCACACGCATTGAAAGAGTTCCAAAATGGCTCACCATTACCTGAAAAAAAAAATTATACTTTTTTTAAATTATTCTTTATAAATAGACTAGCTTTTGCCCGTAACTCCGCTCGCATAAATGTCGGTTTTCCGCTACATGAGAAATCCTGAAACAATCAGATTTATACAAAACGCCTTAAAACCACTTTTACTTGAGCTCTCGTACCTTAACGACGGCTACTAAAACAGGGATCAAGCTGTATCTTCGATTCTACTAGACCGATTTTGATTAAACATGGCACAGTATTTAAGTCGGAATAGTACCTTTAAGACTGTAATAGTTTGACCAAAATCTACCAGTTGGTTTTGCGTGAAGCTCGAACAAACAAACATCGACGGATTTGGTTTCAGAAGCCCTTAATTAGTTGATCTGAATAGTTTTTTTTAAATATCTTTGATTTATAAAATTTGACATTTAACAATTTTATAACAGTATAGATAGATTACTTTGTAACTTGTTTTCTTAACATTTTAAAGCAGTTTCATTTTCAATACGCGCTATGTCTAACTACAGGTTTCTACATACAGATATATGTAGTTACATAAATGTTTTGTTTAGGGGCCGAGCTTAAAATCAGCGCTATGCTTCAGCACCACGTCATTATGCTGAGCTGGTAGCCCTTCCGACATTTTCTCATACCTATTGTTCATAAATTTGTAAACATAGTAGTGTAAGTCCAAAAGATGTTTCTTTCTTTACATACTAATTATTATAATTTAAAAAAATAATTGAAAGGTAGTCGGAGCGATGTATGTCTTTGTGTTGTTCCCAATATAAACGACATACCAGACCTTGTAATCCCAACGCCAAATATATTTTCTTCAAAAAATATGATCAAAGAAATATTAGATTCGGACAAGACGAAGCTCACACGAACCACAGATTAAAATTTAATCTTTTAAAAGAGCAATATTTCAAAGTAACTTAAGTGATTACGACTTTCATGTAGAAGTGCTCGCTTTTTGCTTTTATTTTACTTTGCCACGAGTATGAAATACTACATATATGTATACATTCATGCTGATATCCCTCAGGGGTAGGTAGGTAGACACTGCAGTTTGCCACAGCTGCGATCCTGACAGACTTCTCTCGGCTCATGTATATTCGTACATATAATTTCGTTTATTTTCATATATTTATTTCGTTTAATATATTTTCGTCGTTTTAGGTACTACGAACTTGACCTTTTTGAAATATGTTGATTTAAGCGAGATAAATTTTACCTAGTTGCCTTTCTCCGACACTTCCAATATATCTGCCCGGTATATACGGGTCGCCATTTAAATTTCGCTCACACCGCTAAATAACCAAACCATTGGAGTATTTTTTTTTTCTCCACCCTTGTTATCGTATCATACTTTAACTTACATCGATCCTTTATCACGCTGTTCCTCAGTGGTCACTCTACAGATACTGCGTAAGGAGCGTCATTCCTCTCCTAAATCCCGCTTGTACTATACTCAGATTATTTTTTAATTGTATTGTGAAATATTCGTAATGTGACTATCATAAATGTCGTTGGTTCATATCCGGCTAGAAGGACCTTAACTTTTCTTGAATATTAAAAGGTCAATCTTGAGTAACAATAAAATTTTACGTGATTGTCTGATTTTTAAGATTTTTAGTGAAATGTATAGTATATATGTATAGTATAGTAGCACAGCGTTAATTCTCACTTCGCATGCTCGTAAAGTCTTACTTTATGCTGGTTCTCTGTCCAAATTTTATATGCCATCTGCATAATAAATTATGAGCGTCAGTTAAAATTTCCTATTTGAATAAAAAAAAAAATCTAATATGATAATACCACTACAAAAATACTCAACAAAAATTAAAGAATAACTCCTAACTACTCCTAACTATATTTGTTCTAATGAAATCCCATTAGAACTAATTAATATTATATGTATCCATCTAAAATATTGTAACTTTTTAGCATTAATATGTCAGTATACAAACTTATACATAGCACGATATTTTAATCCAAAAACTGTGTAGTCTGACAACAGATTGAATATTAATTTTAAATTTAAGAATGTTGGACCGTTGTTGGCGTCTCTATGAAATCTTGTGCACACAAGCGAAACAGCACTTATCAAGAAGTGTCCTCGCAAACCACGTGACGGCGTACCATCGTTGCCGTCTCCACGCACTATAGTGGGCACAGGTGAATTATGACTCGTAAGTACATAACACGATATTTTAATCCCAAAATTTTTGTATTCTGGGATTAGATTGAATATCAATTTTGAATTTAAGAGGAGTGTGGAATCGTTGTTGCTATCAATGTGGAATCATGCACACAAGCGAGACAGCACTCATTATGAGAAGTGTCCCCGACAACCATGTGAGAGCAGCCCATTGTTGCCGCCTTTAAACACAGGTGCAGGCAAGCACAGGTGAACTACCACTTATTAGCATTCACGATATTTTAGTCGCAAAATCTGTTTATTCTGGGTTTAAATTAAATATCAATTTTAAGTTTAAGAGGAGTGTTGAGTCGTTGTGTCACCTCTATGAAATCATTTGCACACAAGCGAGACAACACTCATTAAGAGAAGTGTTCCCGTAAACCACGTGGCCGCGTACCGTTGTTGCCGTCTCTCTCTATACACTATAACGCGCACAGGTGAGACGGCACTAATTTAGAGAAACGTTGTCGCAGATCGAGCGGCCGTTGTTGTCATTTTTATGCACTCTCGTGCGTGCAGGTGACACAACACTCATAAAGAAGTGTCCCCATAGACCAAGCGGCTGCAAGCCTTTGTCGCTGTCTCTTGGCACTCTCATGCACTCAGTTAACTACAGCAATTATTTCGCAGGTACTTTTTATTATATATTTTGTTGTTTGACAAATAAGAGTACATTGGTGGTCTTGTGGTGTCAGACAAGGCTTGCGATCAAAAGGTAATAGGTTCAATCCCGGTCCCATACCACCGAGTTATTTCTAAATCATGTATGGTCTACATTTTAGACACCAATATACTTAACAGAGAAAAAAAACTTCGTGAGGAAACCTGCATGCCCACATGGATGTGTGAAGTCTACCAACCCGCACTAAGCTAGCGCGGTAGACTACGGCCTAATCCCCCTTCTGATTAGGGGCCTTCCATGGCCGAGCAGTGGGGACGAATATAGATTTAGGATGACGATGTCAATTAAAAATTATTTTAGTATATTATGTGGACTAACTTTTTAAATCATAATATTCTTTATTTTTCGTATGTCTGTAGTTTTTCTAAATACATTTTAATTTACTGTTTTGTAAAATTCATATGAAGTTGTGGGCCTTCTTCGGTGAAAATTACAAAAGATAGATACAAGTTTCCAGATCATATTTACAAAATGTCTATGTGTTTAAATGATGCATATTTATTTAACATAGGTTTTTATAAACCGCGAGAAACTCCTCTAGTTTGTACTGGTATTTCTTTCTTTGCACCATACGCCTATAAATAAATTTGTCAACCTGAATACCCGCCTAATTCGCAAATTAAATACAGATCTGTCGCGGTGGACAAACACTAATTTGTTTCGAGAGATAACCGAATCCCGTTTGCGTGCACACTAGCGCCCTCTAATCCCGGGACTGGGCGTGGGCGCGCGTATAATCCCGCGATTATATCGGCAAACATCCCTGCACTAGTCGTAAATGAATTTGGAAAATCTATACAATTTGGGCGTGAGGTTACCGCCAGTCTTATTCTGTATCGCGTTATAAACGCACAGTTTTGATGCCAGGATCTGCCGATAGTTATATTTTTTTATTTAACCGGGCTTCGATATCATCAGTAGTCAGTACTGTTCTGCCTTGCTTCATTAAGCATAATTTTTGTTAACACGTTCTATATTTTGATTCAATCAATCGAGAGATTGTGTCTCCTAAGATAGCCGAATCGTAACGCCATTCTCAGCCGGGTTAGTGCAACGCCTAAAGTACACATACAGAAGATGAAAATGTGGAGAATGGATGGCGTAAGCTTGGTATTCATATACACATACATTATACATTCATCCATAATCCATTAGATAACGCCACGTATGTACTGATCTATGTTTTATGCCATAATCATTGCTCATCCTCAGCTACTGCGCAATCTACAACAGTGGAAGTCTAGATACATTAATCGTGCAGATGTAAAAGGACCCTTACATTCACATGGACATGCCAACGTTAGTATCGGAACGCCCACCTCTACCTACCCATGATAAGTTATGTGATTCCAATACATTTCTGAGCGTAATAATACTTTTGTCGAATGTTACTTGTCAAGACCCTTCAAGTACTTAGAGGGGTCTGACTCTGAGTGGGGGATGGGAAAACGAGACGTCGTTACCAAAGCGGCTTACGCCCATTAAAATATTTTTTATACTGAATATAATGCAGACTTACAAATTTACCAATTACAGTGTTAGTTGAGGCGATCCGCAGAGTTGAATAGAATGTTCTAATAATAGTAGTGATGTATTTTAAACAGACTAAATTATGTTGGTTACAGCCAAATCAGCCTGGAGACGTTTTTATGTTTGTAATAATGTGCGGCCAACGGATAAATAAATAAACAAATACTTTTAAGTTTTTACAGGCAGGTATTTAATATTATACATATTAAACGTACATACATACACTCACGCCGATATCCCATAAGAGTAGTCAGACACCATAGTACATACTACATATATACATACAGTCATGCCTCTTTCCCATTGGGGTAAGCAGAGACCACTTCTTTCCACCTGCTACGATAGTTTAATAAGCAAAGTGGATATCCGCAGCCCACAGTTCGCCCCCGTGGGCAACGAGACGTGTCGAGTGACGAACCACGACGCCGCCATTTTATGAGCTTCAAAAGTGATTAAAGTGCCTCATTGCGTACTCACGGCTTAGTGGAGAGGAAAGGAAAAAGGATAAGGTAGGAAAGGTATACTGAACAAGGAATATGGAATTTGGGAAAAGGACTATAGGGTATAGGATACTACTATCTCGGAAGGAGTAGGAAGAAACAGTAGTATCTCGGGGGGCCGGGGTCGCTTACCCGTATACTTAAGTCTATTTGCCAGGCTAAAAGACTAACTACTTCCTGACCTTATTTATTAAACGTATTTTAATATATTTAACAAACCGTATCGCTACTTATAAGCGACTGATGCGAGAGTGCGAGGCACGTGGTGGCTAGCGCGAACTGGTGTATTCCGGTTTTAGTTTCTATGTGTACAACATTACTAAAACAGAAAAGCCGCAAAAGATGCGTTAAAAGGTGAGGAAGAAAAATTCTAGAGCCAATACGGATCGGAATACGCTGTGTGGGCGCCACATTTTAATGGTGTACCTATATCATTTGAATTAGCAAGCCTTTTTTAAGTCTTCCCACTTGTTGGACTTGTGACCTAGAGAGCCTCGGCTAAATATAGCAGGCAAGTGCCCCTTCATATGAAGATCATTTCGACACGGTGGCGTAGCAGTACTAATCTATGAGTTATTATAGGGACTTTCACATAGCATCAATATTTCTCAAACGACCTATTCGTTGGTAAAAAGTTCCTTGGGAACTTTTCACTAACAAATAAGTCGTTTGAGGCACCGCATGAGCTCGCTAACGTTTCTTTAGCTCTTAGAGTTTCGGAAGGCGCTTGAAACTGTGTATAAATAATAAGGAAAAGAAAGAATAAAGAAAACACATTTATTCAGGACAAGCGCAATAAATAGCGTTAATCAAATAAGAAAGAAGGTAATATATACAGAATAAAAAAAAGAATATATACAAAATGGTTTACAATCTCAATATCCTAGTTATTTTATTAGGCCTCTGTCCGAAAAGGCCTCCTCTCAGCTTGTAGCTGCAACACCGGTGGGTTGAAACCCGTCGTGTTGTGGCGCTTATATTCTGATGAGGCTCTAATACTGCCCGGAGCGGGATTGTGAGGAGCTGTCAGAGGGTAGTCGTTTATTAAAAACACCTCACAGCCAATATGGTCTCTGCATACAATCTAACATAGTTCGAGATGACGAAGCCACCTTGCTGAAACTATGTGAAAAGGCACTAATCTTCTGGGGTTGTATGACGGTGATCTATTCAAAAGTGATGATAAAGCCGACATTAAGTGCGACAAGGAATTAAGGTTATTTTACAAAGTATTATTCCTAAATTCGAACGACATTTTTTTTATAAATAAAAAGTAATCCGGCGTTTATTTAAGCAACTCATTGTTGTTGATCACAAACGCACCAGAGCCGGCGTTGTGGCCAGATTGTATCGACGCGGTCCTCCGTTTAATCCCCCTAATCCCGGGATCCGGGAATCGTATCGACCGCACTACAAGACGCGGTTCGCTTCTGAGTGTTGAAAAAAGAAAGATTTAATTTCCTCGCGTTGTTATTTTTTTTTTGTTATTCTTAAAATAATGGTGTCCAGCAATCGGAATTAATTACAAAGCAATTTTGCGTTTTTTATGAATAATCGCACGATGATCAAATACGACTAGTGTTGCCCAAAAAACGGTCTTTCGTGCGAGGCACTGGCAGAAAGAAACCATAACGAATATGGAGATAGGCTATCGACACCATAGCCAGCTGGTTTAACTAGTTCTAATAAAACACTGAATAGTTCTACTTTGTCAGTTGGTAAGAACAGAACTTAGTTCCATAAGTAGTAATTTGGTATCACAAGGCATAGGAGACTGTTGTAGTATGTGCAATACTGAGTATGCAAAAAACAATAGCAATACTAAAACCTGATTTACTGGTATAAGACCTACACTGGGTGAGTCTCTACCAGTGAGTTATTTGTAATTCATGTACGGTCTATACTGTAGACACCAATGTACTCAACGGAGAAGGAAAACTTTCTGAAGAAACCTGCATGCCGGCATGGGTGTGTGAAGTCTATCAACCCGGACTAGGCCAGCGCGGTAGACCATGATCTAATCCCCCTCCTGATTGGTGGAGGTCCGTGCCCCTGTAGTGGCGACGTATATGGACTGGGGATGATGATGACGATGGATCATTCAATGAATTGGATACAGACGTGGTCTTTAACTAAAGAACTACTGACTCGAATAGTCATTCGAAAACTTTATCAAGCCAAGATATTCCATTTTATTTTTGTTTAAAAAATCAACCAAAAACAAATAAAAGGTAAATTTCTCACTGGTTCCAAGCAACGGCGGTATAGAAATATGAGATTTTGTAAATGGTCCCCGCAGGGCTTACGCAAAGCAGTTTATTGTACTTGGAAACTCATTCGTTCTTTAAAAGTTGTAATAGGAGTAATGGGATTAAACACCTCGTGGTTAGATTTAAAAACATCGATATGGGTTATGTATTTGAGCTGTTTGGGGTCGAAGCTTTTATCCTAGCACTGTTATGGACATTTTTTTCATACATATTAATTCCTCAAATTAGGATCCCCTGGGTCTTGGGTATTAGACAACGATATACATACTTATACATACATAAATACATCACTCATCTTCGATTTGCCGATGATATAGTACTCATGACAGAATCGCTTACAGACTTGAGCATAATGCTCCAAGACCTCAATAGAGCTTCTCAACAGGTGGGCTTAAAGATGAATATGGGTAAGACCAAAGTCAGCTCATGTTCCACTCCACCCAATAGTCCTGAAGGGATCTATTCTCGAAGTTTTGTCGGACTATTTATACACGTCGCCCAGTTACGTAAATCCAACTTCGAGAAAGAGTTCAGTCGCCGAATCCAACTCAGCTGTGCAGCGTTAAGGAAACTACGTGACATCTTCTCGTCAAAAATACCGCAATGCTTTAAGACTAAGGTACAGTTAATGCGTATTGCCAGTGATGATCTATAGATCTGAAACATGGCCACTGACTTGGGTCTTATGAGGCTTAAGGTCGCGTAGCGAGCAATGGAAAGAGCTATGTTTGGAGTTTCCCCGCGAGACAGGATTCGCAATGAGATAATCCGTAAGAGAACTAGAGTCGCCGACGTAGCTCAAAGGATTACAAAACAGAACTGGTAGTGGGCGGGGCACGAAGCTCGCAGAACCGATGGACGTTGGGGTCTTAAAGTGTTGAAGTGGCGACCCCGAACCGGAAAGCGTAATGTCGGTATACCTCCGACTAGATGGACCGATGCCCTGGTGAAGGTCGCGGACAATCGGTGGATGCAGGTGGCTCATAGCTGCTCAGTGTAGCGATCATTAGCGGAAGCGTATGTCTAGCAGTGAACGTCATTGGGTCGATATGATGATGATAGATAAATACAATACATAAATAGATAAATACGTCTATGACTCGGATACAAACATATGTATGTGCTCACCACACAAAGTCCCTACTAGGATTCAAATCCGGGAATCATGGCACAGAAAGCAGCGCTCTCTGCAACTGTACGAATCAGTCGCTAAACTATGACTAGGTGGTATCATTTAAAAGTTGATTAAATTTTTGATAATAATTATTATTTTATTAACTATGTATTAACGGGGGCAGCGGAATACGGCACCAATCGGCTTGCATCCGCGACGGGCCATCAAACAATTCTAATATTATGTGCTATTCTTCTAGTAGTCTTAGGTACAGGCAACGGACCTGCGCCAGCGCATACCGCGCGCAGCAACAATTGCAGTGTGGGATATTAACTTTAATATGAAGACACAGGCAACAAAACCTGCATTACGATCTACAGTAGATATTAAAATTATTGTTTCGACCTACTAAAACGACTTAGAACGGAATATTTATTTGTAAAGAGTACGGTTAAAAAGGTGTAGATTGAGATACAAATAACTTCACCATATTAGGTATACAAAATATTAAAAAAAGTACAAATTAGTTTACATGTAACAGTTAACATTCATAGGAATGGCAATAATTTATATTGACATATTTAATATTTGTTACCCGACTGCGCCAGAAGGAGGGTTATGTTTTTCGAGTGTGTACATGTATATTTTTTGGTACGTTCTGTAGACTGATGACTTCATAGATTTTAGCTGGAGAGATGTCGTTAGAATCATCTTAACCGTGAAAGTGACACTGGGTATATCAAACTTATAAAAAAAAAACACATTTTTCACGCAGACAGGTATTTTTTTCAATAATGTTTTTATTTCTATTTCCATGTCGTGTCATGAATTTTGGGCCTGTTACAATTTTGTGAACTATTATATTCTCTGTTTATTTCCTCTTATTCTTCCTCTAACCGTAGCGACACAGTTGAACTGAGAGTTGTTCGGCGATACAAGACCTCAAAAGCGTTCGAAGAACGATTGCGTAGATGAAGT
>WUAW01003803.1:18410-30780 GCA_017165845.1 Thaumetopoea pityocampa | reverse complement strand
TTTTCGAGCGAAATTGAATTCATTGTAACAATTGCCAAAGCATCTACTATGAATACGTCAAAAAACTAAATTTCAAAACTGTCATGTTGTTGGTGTTGCCCCAATTGAAAAACAAAGTTCTTGTTGGAAAACCCTTTATTTGTAGTACGTCTAGCGTATTTGCATATATGTATATTTCTAATTATACCAGCTCGCGTGGTTAAAAGTTATAAAAATTATTCCTAAAATTAAAAGAAAATTGTTTAGAGTAGATGTCATTTCATCGAAAATATGGACATTATGATTATTTTAATCTTTTAATTTGGTACTACTATTTTATTAACGATAAGTAGGAACACAAAATCTCAACGATGAAGTCTATCGCAGAGTATTTAGTCAGTAGAAGTCTGACAACACCCGCAAGCCGTCCCCGCGACTTGTGTAGGATTTTCTCTGCGTAAAATAAAAGATAGTGATGGACGATTTCGAGGTCGGACATAAGTATAAATCGCCAACATCACAAAGTTACTGCGAGCGGAGCTCTCTAATCAACACTATTCTTAGTAACATTATAAACTAGGTAATAACCTAGTTTATAATGTTACTAAGAATAGTGTTGATTGTATATTCGACAAATTACACTTTTTCTTGGCACTCATAACACAACAGAATGACACAACAACAATAAACGAACATGACTTGACAACAGTGACCGCCATCTGCCATAAACCGACGAGAGAATCGATTCGTTACAACTTGTTAAAAGTTCAAAGTCACTCGGCAAAGAGCACCATTGGCGGCGTTGATTCTATTTATTCTACCTCAAAAAAACAACCCCCAACATTAGTTGGGTACGTTATTCGAATATATTTTGGTCCTTTTACAAAAAAAAAATACTTTGGCCCTTCTACAAAGGATGTTATTGCTAGCTGAAGACCGCAGTTTCGCGTGCAACAACTTTATGATGATGATAATTAATAGACGTTTAATTTATAGCTTCTGCCCATGGCCTTGTTCGCACGCAAAAATAAAATAAAGTTGAACTATCACAGGAGAAAGCTATTATGAATTTACATGGCAAATCAAGTTTGCTATTGAAAGTAGATCGACTATCGACTAATGCAGGTACCCTCATAATTGTTGCTCACCTGCTGACACACACTACATAGAGATATGCAATACACCACAGAAGCATTAAAAGGATAAAAATGTATCAATGCTGATATAACACAATTTAAACTAAATTTAGACTCTCTGTATCTTTTTCTAATGCCCAACACCTAAACGAGATAGGAAAATTTTTTAGCGAGTAGCAACATACATTTCTGTTAAAGGGTACAAAAAATGTTGCGTTTTTGCGTATCTTTAGTCGGTATGTTTCGAGATCGCGTCTAAATTAATAATTTTGACGTATCTAAACGAAACTAATAGCACCAAAATTGTAGCTATTTCGTTTTAGTGTTTGACATTACAAAAAGATAGGGAGACAAAAGTTAGCTATGTTCTGATACCGCAGAATTACCACCAAAGTATACTGTGTGTTAATCCAGGATAAAAGCTATCTCCACTCCGAATCTCACTTTAATCCATTAAAAGAAGTAATAAACACTTACACACCAACTTTTACATTAATTATATGTGTTATGTCTGTTTTTGGTACCATGCGAAATTTTAAAACAATCGTTTAACCGTGACGAGATAAAAGACAACAATGCCTAAATGTAGGTAGATAGTTAAGTAAAGTTGAGTGAACCTAAATTTCTGCACGACGACTGCGGGGAAGAAGGTACGAGGAAGGGGGAGAACTTTAGAAGCGATCCTGTAAGCACAATCGGTTCCATAAGTCGCTCCCACGACTTGCAGTAATCCCCATGTAGGATTTTCTCTACTTCAAAAAACGTGGGGTAGTTAACATTATTTTTTAAAAAACACTTCCCGCATTATAATTAAATTCCTATGTCACGGGGACTTTACAAACATTCAAATAACGGGAACACAGAACACAGACTCAGAACAACAATTTATGGATTACACAAAGTTGTTGTCCCGTGTGGGGATCGAACCCACAACACTGGACAGCGCAGTGGAAAAGCGACCACTTAAACCACTGCGCTATCCGTGCAATCAATATTTAGTGACATAAGTAATTGTATCTTATTGAAGAGGTGGTATCGTAATCAGTGGACGGTATTCGAAGCTACCACTTGAATGAGTGAGACTTTATTTGCTGGTACTTCTACAATAAATATTTAATCATTATTATTATTCGACATATTCGTTAACAGCTAACAATTGTCATGTAGAGAAAAATATGTAAGTTCATAATTTATTTCTAACTAGATGTCGCCCGCGGCATCACCCGTGTAGGATTCAAAACGTTTTTTTATCGAGGTTTTTACCTCGTAAACTGCCTGTTCCTTTTCAAGGTAAAACCTTTAAACCTTTTCAGAGTAAAAAGACTTTAGAATTATTTGATCAAAGTTAGATTTTTTAAATATCTTCACCTCAACGTACAGACAAAGCTTCTTTACAATTTTACAACTATATAGATAACCTCCGGGTTAACTAAGTAACCACATCCGGTTGTTAGACGGGATAAACTTTCTAACTTATCTAACTCTCAGAAGTCACGTAAATCATTAATCAGCTAATGTAGCATTATTGTCGTTTATCGTCGCAGGAGTTTTGGGCAATAACAGCAGATCTTGTCTAAGATATTAGTGTCACAGTGAGGAACAAATAATGACATACAATTCTACGCGCATCCATTCAAATAGCACTCCCATGGATTCGCGTCAAAACAATAACGCGTTGTTGTTAAATGTTTATTAACAGTGCGTCGAATAATCTAAACGCAAATCAAGCAACATAAAACATGGCGTCAATTAAAACAGCCGCCCGGACGGACGGCGGCCATATTTTTCCGGGATGGTACATCACCGGTTGTAACGTCGGGAACAGCGCTCGCTGACATTAAAAGTGCGGACCGGGAAGCTCGCGTATACGCCGATTTACGAGTTTTACTGCGACATTAACGCTTTTAAGTGGGCACGTGCGATAAATCATTGGATACTGCTATTTTCGCACGACTGCCCAAGATAGGAGTGAACATAAGCCCTGAAAGTTAATACTTTCAGGGTTCTAGTTATGCCATTATATATGTGCGCTTTTTTTAATTTGTCATTACTTTTAAACGATTTTTTTAATTTTTGAATTAAATACGAAAAAGATATACCGAGTTGTTGAACATCCTGTAACTGTTGAACTAAATCTTTACATTAAATTGCTTTTTCTGTTTAGTTCATATATGTATTTATCAATAATACATACATACATACACTCACGCCGGTATCCCATAAGGGTAGACAGAAACCAAAGTTCACCACATACTACGATCCTGACACACCTCTCTCGCTACATGCACATACATACATATTTTCAAGCACTTTCGTCGATTAAGGGTTCTACCAACATGACCTTTTGATCCAAGTTATTGATTTGATCAAGGTAATACATATTAATAATGTTTTTTTTATTATTATTGTTTTAGTCTTAACTGTTTTGTCATCAATTCTTACGTATTATGAATTAATAAGATTTAATACATCGCGAAACAATTCGATTACATTTCAGTGAAGCTACAATATAAAACGTGTTGAAAATTCATTGAACAACAATGCACATTCATTCCCTCGTATTCACCGCCCAGCGCCACGAATTATCACGAAAGCGCTTCTTCCCTCCCTAATCAACTGTTTCGCGATAGACTAGACAATTATAATCACTATACAGCATGTACTTAATTCATACAATAGCCAGTAATGTGCCCCTACTTCGGCGTAGTGATTGATGCAAGTCGCCACAATATAACCGAGGCCCGATCGACCCCGTGCCGCCAAAAATCACACAATAGCGTACGACTCAATCAATTACCCGACTAAATGTTGTGACGGTGCGTTTTTGACCCTTTTGCTTCTGTTAGAAAATGTCGTTAAATTTTACTTGCAAGCCTTAACTCACTAGGCTGGAAAAAAGTAGCGATTTTCGAGCGATCCTTAAGTGGATTAAACTTTCTGTGAGAGTGCGTTCAAAACTGCCGCTCAGAACAAACTAAATAAAAATATTAATTGAAATATAATATTCTTGAACTACATTTAGAATTGGATAAGAATAGATATTATTTTGAAAAATAAACATATAAGCTACTAGCTTTTGCCCGCGGCTCCGCTCGCGCGAATGTCGGTTTTCCGCCTTCACGGAAATACCGACACAATCATAGATTTATATAAAAAGCCTGAGTATCACTTTTACTTGACCTCTCGTACCTTAAGCGGCGGATACTAAAACAGGGTGATCCCAAGCTCCAAGCTGTATCTGCATTTCTGCTGCACCGATTTATATGAAACATGTTGCATTAATTAAGTCGGAATAGTAGCTTTAAGCCAGTAATAGTTTGACCAAAATCTACCCGCTGGTTTTTGCGTGAAGCCCGAACAAACAAACAAAGAAACAAACAACGACGTACTTGGTTTCATAAGCCCTTAATAGTCGATCTGCATGGTTCGTTTTTAAATATCTTTTATATTTGAAAATCTAACCTTTAACAATTTTATAATAATCTTTGTCCGATTCCAAAGTTCAGTTCAAAAATATTAAAATGTATTTTACCTACTACCCTACCATCTTACAACCCTTTTACTGTGCCATTGCAGGGCGTGAGTCTCCTGCCAGAATGAGAGCGACTAAGCTATATTCCACCACGCTGGACTAACGCTGGTTAGTAGGTTTCACACGCCCTCGAGAAAATCGTTCAGGCGTGCAGGTTTCCTCACGATGTTTTCCTTCACCGTTATTATTAATATTTATATTAATTATTAATATTTCTCTGGATTCAAATTCGAGATCTACTATTAGACTATTTCATATAGATTATTATTTCTTGAATCCTATGATTAAACATACATATATACATACACTCACGCCGATATCCCATAAGGGTAGGCAGAGACCACTTCTTTCCACCTGCTACAATCGTTTAATGTAGTAAAGTGGCTATCCGCAGCCCACATTTTGTATTTCGCGGGCGACGAGACGAGTCGGGTGGTGAAACACGACGCCGCCATTTTATAAGGTTCAAAAGTGTTAAAGTTCCTCATTGCGTTCCCATGGCTTAGTGGAGAGGAAAGGAAAAAGGATGAGGTAGGAAAGGGAATATGGAATTTAGGAAAAGGACTATAGGATATAGGATACTACTATATCCTATACTCCTTACCCGTATATCCGTTACCCGTATTTGCCGTCTATTTGCCGGACAGGCTAAAAGACTAAATACTCCCCGACTGTTTAACCTACGATTAAACGCCGCATGTTGTAGTCATAGTGGGTATAGAAATTTATTCCGCCACATGTCTCACGTTGATTACTGTTCCATCGTTGCCATGCGATGTAACTCCGTCAGCTAATTAATTGAGATTGTTGTTTTAATTAATAATAAGATGTTTATTTTAGGGATTAAAAACGGCGTGACTGTATGTATTGTATGTATTAATAACATTTATATATCAGAATATTATATATAATACAAAACGTTGTTATTGCGTTAGCAGTACACGTACGTGCGTTATATCGCAATTACATTAGAAGCAGTAACGAACCTTAACCACATTGAAATATGGTTAAATTTTAATTGATGTAGAGATTTACAGATTTGAAGTCGCAAATCATTCAGTCGGTTTGACGAAGGTAACTAAGGCACCTCAGAGTCCCGTAGTACTGTATTTGACTAGAGTCGGCAAAAACGGTCAAGAAATAGAGTTCACGTTACTCGTTGTTGTATGACGTCACAGAGTACTGTGGAAATATAAAAAAAATCGATGCTTAGGTCATACTGAATCGATTTCGATTAAACAAAAACATATTGTGTATAGTCAGCAGACTTGATCGCTTGTATAACTCTACTGTAGGCTTTCCACCTCCGCGGTGAGCCTGTAGCGGGGCTCACTAAGTTATAAAGATAAAAATAACAATCCTAACTAATATTATAAATACGAATGTGAATTTGTTTGTTTGTAAAAAATAGTTTTATATGGTCATCCGACATCAACGCGAGCGAATCAGCGAATAAAAGCTAGTAGCTAATAAGTAAAAATATTACTAACAAAATGAATCTGTTATCTGCTTAAATAAATTTAAAAAAATATATAATAAAAAACTAGGGTAATGTATTTCAAATGCAGTTTTCATATCGACGATTGGAAGGTAAAGGTCATAAGCGACATTTTGGTCGTAAATGAGTTATGTATGCCATCCTACTTAGATTTGTCCGCTTTTTCGATAGCGCTTATTCCCATGGCTCTATAATGAATTTTTTGTCACTTATGCTCAAGCTAAAAACACTCAATCAACTGCTTGATCTAATCAATATTAATTGATGTAAGCGACATAAAACTACATAAAACAACGTCGAAGCAAATAAATAAATGCTTTGCCAATTAATGCTTTTATTTCTCTGGATTCTAGTGCTGTTTTCATTTTCACGATATGGTAATAAATAAAAAGTTATGTCCACTTTTGTACAGTTTCAAACTTTAAACTGCTCTCCTGAACAATTTGTTTTTTGTCGCTTATACCCTATTACCTTTCAAGCGTTAATATTAAATACATTATGTGATCAAGATAAGCTGCAATCCACAACTTTGAACTGTCAAAAATAAGAAGACAATGTTTTTTTTAATCAAAGTTTTAGTGTGTATATAATATACACACTAAAACTTTGCTCGCGATATTTCTGAAGGCAGTGGTGATGATGATGCTGTATTCATCAGCAGCCTAGCAGTTTATCCGTAAGAAATAAACAGACAAACGAAGGCATTTTCAATTTTTTTTACCACATTTAAGCTTTCAGTACTTGACTGCAATCCCACTTGATGGTAAGTGGCGATGTAACCTAGGGTGGTATAGCTTAATAAAAACCTATTCGCTCGTCTTAAAGACACCTACATTATAATCGGACGGAAATACTGACGCAGGAAGACTATACCAGTCTTTGGCTGCACGTATTATATACGATAGTGCCACTTCTGTCACGCTTCGACCCTATAGCTGGTGACGTAATTATCAACGTCATCATTGGTCATAACCATCTCGCCAAGAGTAAGAAGTACTTGAGTGATTTTTTTGGAAACAAAAAGGCACTCAAAGTACTAGTTTAATAATTTAATACAAGCACAGCGAATCACTTAACGTTGAGTGTTATGACTTTACTAGGTTTTGGCAACTCCGCCCGAGCGAATGTCGACTTTCGCGTTATATAGTCTAAAAATTATTTATAAGTGAACTCTCGTACCGTAATGGCGATTGACCAATTATTATGAAACATGCTGAATTTCAGTTAGAGTAGTACGTTACAGTTTCAGAAACCTTTAATTAGTCGAGATTTCTGGAATATCTTTAATGTAAAGACATTTTGCAACTTTTTAATAGTACATACATACACTCACGCTGGTATCCCATAAAGGTAGCCAGAGACCACAGTTTACCGCATACTACGATCCTGACACACCATGTTTTTAAAACAAGTTGTTGATTTTATCAAGGTAAGTTTTTCCTGGGCGCCCTCCTCCGATGCTTCCAATCACATTTGCTCGGTACATTCGCTTCGTCAAACGAATATCACTCATTATTTTTAAATGACCAAACCAGAGACCTGAATTCGAATCTTCGAATTCTCTTATAATGTCTCTGGCTCAAACCATCGGAGCATTCTTTTCTCGATCTTTGTCACCACATCATACTTCAACTTACACCGATCCCTTATCACGCCATTCTTCAATCGATCAATCAGAGTGACTCCACAGATGCCTCGCAGGGAACGCATTTCCACCGCATTCACGCGACTTTCGTTCTCCTTTCTTTAATAATAGTATAGATCAGAGGATCCCAGACTTTTTCTCTCATAGACCATTTTCAAAATTTAACTGGTTCCGGTGGACCGCCTGCAGCCACATTTCTACCATATTCCCAAAACTTGACAAAAAATATGAAGATTAGATCTAACTATGGAAATTTGCGTACGCCAACGTAGACTCCCGTCGAGTCTCCCATGGACCCCTGAGGGTCCACCTGGACCACTTTGGGAACTAAGGGTATAGATAGATAAATACAGAAACACTATGTCAAATGTTATTTTAAACACATTATTATTTAGTCTGTCATCTCCGTAGAGCCCACAAATCCGCAGACACTAGCGTCATTCTGGCACTTGATTAATCTACTATTTTTCGTGCATTTCGAAACATGACGGAAGAAAGCGAAATAAAAATGGACGCCGTAAAAAATTTAATTTGAAGAAAAAAGACAAAGCAATGAATTATCCGACATCATCATCAATATCATTAATCGCTTATCATTAGAACATACATACATACACTCACGCCCCTTTCCCTGGCTCTCCAGCGGGGAATCGAACCCCGGTCTCCCGCGTTACAGGCGGGTATACTAACCACTATACTACCGAAGAATTGGGGTAGGCAGAGACCACTTCTTTCCACTTGCTACGAGCAAGGTGGCTATCCGTAGCCCACTTTTCGCCCCCGCGAGAAGCGAGACGTGTCGGGTGGCGAACTACGATGCCACCATTTTAAGGTTAAAAAGCGTTAAAATAAAATGCCTCATTGCGTTCCCACGAAAAGGAAGGAAAGGAAAGAGGTTGAGGTAGGAAAGGTGTATTGAGCAAGGAGTATGGAATTTGGGAAAAGGATTATAGGATATAGGATACTACTATCTCGGAAGTAATAGAAGGAAGAGACAGTAGTAGCTCGGGAGGCCGGGGTCGCTTACCCGTATACTTAAGTCCATTTGCCGGACAGGAAAAAATACTAAGTACTCGCTGACCTAACATACAAATTGTACAATTATTAGAACATTCTAATAATTGTACAATTTCTTGTTAAAGAAAAATATCGCATTTTATCAGATTGTTAATAATTTATCTATTAATTATTTATTTCAAACTACTATCCTATTGCCAGTTACAAGATTCCTCTCAGAATAGAATACCACGCTGGGTTCATGCGGGCAGCGTTCAAATATCAGTTGTTATTGTATATTCGCGGCGTGCATGAAGTAATTTGACGACAAACTCGATGAAAGTGCCACGGGACAAGTTTTTCAGAAATTATGGTGCCACGCGTTGGTCCTCTGTTTATAATACAATTCTTGTACAAGTCTTATGTATCTTTGTCTACGAGGTAAAATAGTTTGGGAACATCTGTTTTAAATATATACATACATACAGTCACGCCTTTTTCCCTAATTCTCCAACAGCGAATCGAACCCTGATCCCCCGAGTTATTGGCGGGGATAGTGATCACTATACTACCGAAGAATTGGGGTAGGCAGAGACAGCTTTTATTCATTTGCTATAATCAGCAAATTAACTATCTGTGGCCCACTTTTTACACCTACAAGACATGTCTGGTGGTGCCATTTTATAAGATTCAAAATTGATTAAAGTTCCTCATTGCGTTCCCACGGTAAGAGGATGAAGTAGGAAAGGTGTCTTGAGCAAGGAATATGGAATTTGGGGAAATGACTATAGGATACTACTATCTCGGAAGGAGTAAGAAGAGACAGTAGTAGCTCGGGAGGCCGGGGTCGCTTACCCGTATACTTAACTCTATTTGCCGGACAGGCTAAAAGACTAAGTACTCCGTGACCATATAATAACATAGTTGCCAAGCTACTTAATACGTATGAAATATAGCCTGATTGGAACATGGGGAAGGTGTGTGGAATAATCATCACGTTATACTACATGTCTGACCGAATCTGTGGTATAGGTTTTTAAAAATTAACAGTAATTCAAATTTTGGTAATGAAAACTTTTGACGGCAACCCGAGTGAAGCATCACTTGAAGTTTTATTTTAGCGTTTAATGTTAGTTTATTGTGATGTTTCATATATAAATTTTATGTTGTTCTGTGTATTAATCGTGAACAATATTGAAACATTCGAATAAAACTGTGACTAACACAGCAAAGTGACCGTATTTTTTCAAGGCAATAGACCTGCGGAATTTGGCCTAGTGAAAGTAGTATTCATTGGATTTACTTTGAAGGAAGTAATAAAATGTGCAAAACCCTATATTTTATTGTTAACTTGAAGAATATTATATAACTTCAAAAATATATAAACTCGACACTGGAAGAAATGGCGCGAATTCGCAGCCGATTGCCACTATGAAAACAAAAGAAATTCAAACTGTTATGCTATATTTTTTTTAAGACAACACTCGCATTAGGATTAATTCCTATGTCGCGGCGACTTTACAAACACCGAAATAACGAAAACATAGAACACCCAGACTCAGAACAACAATTTGTGGTTTACACAAAGTTGTAGTCTCATATGGGGATCGAACCCACAACACGCGACAGCGCACGCTTAAACCAGTCTATATTTCGGGATATTCGCCATTTAACTGGTCAACTGAGATAACGAATATTTCATCCCTGTTAAAATTATACCTACTAACGAGTCGACTACCCACGATTAATAATTGCGAAATTCAGCCGGTCTTGGATCGCAGGGTTGGATCGTGTTGGTTTCCAATGTTCGTTAAGTTCATGATACCGTCGTCCAATTCGCGGTCGCAGCGCGATGCGACCGGGAGAGACCACGCATTAATCATCGCGGAGTGCAATTGGGGTGACCATTCATAACATACTGTACAGGACACGCATATAAGAAAAAAAATATTTATTTCAGTTATTTATTTAATAAATAATAAATAAATAATAATTTATTGGTAAAAAAGTAAGTTCAAAAACTAAAACCTGACTATTGAAAAATGACGCTCTAAAAAGTATGAAACAAGAAAGTATTCTAATCTAAAATTGTACAAACTATTCGATGTTTATTTTCTATTAAATAAACAACTTACACGTAATATATTTTAATGTATTTAATACATATTCATAGTAACGTCCAGAGGATAGCCGTGGTCGTATTACATCTACGTAAGAGATCATAAGGTTTAGGCAGGCGAACATACCGGTCAAAATCGTAACCCTTCTTTTTGCTTCGCCATAGTCGGATAAAAAGAAGTTATAGTTTAGCTTTATTCTAGGTTGTACAAGCAGTTTAGATGGCTGGTGACTAGACAGCTTATGTCGATCCGAGTAGTTCGTTTTTAAATATCTTTCATGTTTAAAAATTTGACATTTAACGATTTTATAATAGTACAGATGAATGTAATAAGTTTTTGGTAGTTCGCAGTAGAGTCACCAGGCACATGGGGTCTGCCCATTATTTTGTACGAGTGGAAAGACCCTGGCCGCATCGCGTCACACCGACGACGTCGATTCGACATGGAATGGAGTCTACACCCACTAATACCACTCACTGTCCTCCTACGTACCGCTGCGCCCCATTCATTGGCGTGGTGCGGGACAGGCGGGCCGTGGTGCCCGGTGACGCTCTGGTGCTACTAAGTGGACAGACTCTCAGGTCGCCTTTCGTATTGTCTAATATAGACTAGGGCTCATTCACTAAATCTGCATAAGCATTTTTTTTTTAATTGTAACAATCCCACCTGATGGTAAGTGGCGACGTAGCCTTAGGTGGTAGAGCGCACTAGCCTAGTAGAAACCTGTTCACTCTTTTCTTGAAAGCGTCCACATTGTAATTGGAGGGAAACACTGACGCCGGCAGACTATTCCAGTCCTTGGCCGTACGCATTAAGAACGAAGAAGCAAAAGGTTTAGTACGGATGGTCGGAACATCAGTCAGGTAGGGATGATAACCCGCTGCACGTCTACACGTCGCGCTGCACGTCGTCTGATGATGGAAGGGCGCTGGAGGAACTATATCGTGTAATTCCTGTGCACACTCTTCAAAATGAATCCTATAGCATGCTAACGCATTGTATAACAGGATAATGCTGCTGCTGTATACTGGTAAACCTTAGCTGGTTCTCAGATCGCCCACGGAAAGATGTGGGTTGACGAAATAACAAAGACAAATCCCGCACAGGCACAATAGTTGGTGTCCCCAGTAGCGGCTCAGGACGAATGCTTTACGTATTAATAAATATGTTAATTGGTAACGTTTCGCGCCTGTTGGCCGCGTCATTGTTCAATGTGGCGGAAAACGCGTTCGTGAAATATGACACTGAGTGCCTGACGTCATCCTACACGTGTAGGATGATTGGGCAAAATTAAAAATGTCTAATTCTTTAGTATACTTTTTGATAAGCAGTGGATGGTTTTCTTCTAGTTAGTGTTTTTAATTACTTTTTTTTTTTAAGTTCAAATGTGAAATTGGAATTTGGTATTTAAGACTAATTATCCTAAAATATGGTTTAAGTCTTAATATTAATAATATAAAATTG